>QNGE01000471.1:25776-89186 GCA_008508345.1 Paragonimus westermani
TGATAAAGAATGAGAAAAGTCAACATCGAGTGCACGGAAGCCAGCTGTGTAAATGGTACGACACTCCGATCAGAAGAGGATGCACACCATGTGTGTCACCAGCACCGGGGCCAGCACGCAGATCGTCGAGGGAACGAAGAGAACCTGAACGCCTTTTGTTACGACTGGAGCAATCTTTGCGAGGGGAGGAGTGTAGTGAGGAGATACGGTCGCACCATACTACTCACACCACTATTCAGTAGCAGCATGGATCGAGATGATCACGGATCAAGGTGATCATGTGATAAATACGGCAGAGATACGGGATGGATCGTTGAATGGCAGAATGACATATAATGGCTTTCGCTGCACAACGGAACTGATACATGTTGTCTAGAGCGACTGGAGTATCCTCAGAAGTGTATGGTGTGCAAATGAGTGTTTCCGTTTCCAGTCGTGCTCGGACGCTTAAGTAGTGTGTTGGTTTCTACAATAAAGTAACCTCTGTGTCAACTGCCTTCTCGGCTCACAACAGTTGCTGACGCGTAGAACGACTGGTGGGTTTATCTTCAGAATGCGCAAATCACAACATTAATCGATTGTGAATTCGCTCAGACAAATGGTGAGTAGTCTCTTGCACAATCTATGGTTATTCAAAAGGCACGTTCATTGTAGAAGAGTGACTGACTGTTTCTGCGCGCTTGTTTTTCCAACTGCAGCTGCTGAAAGTTTGAAAGTCAGTTCAAGTTGACAATTTATTGTAGCAGGTCAGAGGACACGAAGACTTGATACAGCATTGCTAAAACATTTCAATTTTTAGAAAATATGGCTGATTGTTGGATTAACACATCTGTCATCGATGGGTGATGATAATCAGCCAATCTCCGTATGCAGAATTCTACTCTGGTCGCACAAAGTGCGTTGTTGGGGGTGAAAAGCTGCGTACCACTAGCCGAGGACGATCGTTATTTCTCTCCAAACTACACAGTGCTTGGTTACTGGATCGTTTATCATGCTGTTTAGGTTGTTTCACCCCAAAAACTTACCTCAATGTTTTATTCCTTTCTAAGTCACCGTTTTGGTCTACATACAGCTATACCGGTCACAATGATGTATCACCAGCCCGGAAAATTCTGCTATCCAAGAAGTTTGCCAAATACGGCGATGCATTAAGCTATTCAGATGATTCATTTTGTCTCTATCTCTGATGACACAGAATCATTGTTCACTCATTTACTAAATTAATGTCACCTTTATTCACCTTCTCTTTTATCATTTGGTAACACAAGATTCTATCGACGACGATCGCTGGAGGAAGTCGCAATCCATGTACAATGTAGGCCTGAGGAAGTTATGCTTATTAACTGGAAATCCGTCCGTGCATCTTCTTTAGGGACGATGCAATTAAAGGGCTAGTAGAAATGTGGTTTCCCACCATCGCATGTTATTTCGCGTCCAGCAGATGCGCTGCATGGTCTACAAATGTGTTGAAATTGTTCATTTCCTGGCGGATATCTACCGAACAGCATTGACACTGAAGAAACAAGTGTGAAGAGCAGAGGTTTTGCAGTACCTATTTCGGGCGGGATATGACAAGCATTAAATTCTTCTCAACCGCAAGGTCATTCCCTACTTCTTAGTCAACATTTAATGGTTTTAGTGTTGTAGTTCAAATCGATATACTACTTAATACTCAATTTCTGCTGGTAACTCTGAGACGGTTATTTTTGGTGTGATAATACATGCACTTCTGCTGTAGCAAGAACTCATTCAATCAAGCATGATTCAACTCGCAAATTCCAACATCACGCGTGTGCATGCGTTCATGAGCCAGAATTCTAGTCCACAACGCAGTGGCGGTTTTCACTAACATATCCTGTCCACTTCTGTCTGGTTTTGTACTCATTGTTAACGGTTTCTATCGCGGTTTTTTGTTCGCCACTTCTCGGCTGTCGTTCTGACTTCATTGGGTGATTGCTTATCCGATCTATCCTCTTGTCTGAAATCCATCCACCATGGGCTCCGGTCATACCTCATCACTGCGTTGAGGCATTCCGTCGAGTGTTGTAGTAATCAAGCCTCCGATTTGGTCAACTATCATACTATGGTCTATGGATTCCTGGGATTGAAGATATTTCAATCTTACTTACTGCGTTGTAACACCAACAGTTGATAGTCATTTTTCAAAGCAAATCACTGCGCGTCAGGGGCCAGTCTCATGACTTGCTTCAGGTCACTTATTGATGTTGTGATGGCTTCAGACATAACCACGCTCCTATTCGTTGTTTGCATTTCACCATCCGCTTTGAGATTTTGAATCATACTTTGGTCACTGGGAAGAGTTCCACGTGAACTTTTCACTTGCTCAAAACGTGGTCACTGGTCAGCAAGATGATCAAAATATAGAAGGATCTGTAGTTTCGGCGTGGCTGTTTTAAGTCAGTTTAAGATACCCAATCCTCAGGCAGTGGGTCACTTCCGTACCTTATTGTTACCGTCGTAGCGCGTAATGAAACAGCCCCCTCGGCTTGCCAGTGACGAATTGCTTCGTCCTCATTTTTGATAGTTAGACTGCTACACAGTGGCATAGTGATGCTACTCCTGTTTGTCTTACGATCAGCAAAGGTGAAGTGTCTCAATTGGAGGGAACACCAATAGAAGCCAGTATCGTAAATACGGAACACCTCTTTGCCACTCTATGTATGTATCGATAATATGTGACATGATTTCTCTGTCTCATTTGAAGACAAATTATTGGATGTTGTTGGACACCTCACTGCAATTAGTAGGACGTTTGATTCCACATTGGGCTAACGATCGCTCGAACAAGTCACGGCCTCCGCTGAACACCATTTCTGAATTTAAGACAACGTGAAGTGGACCTGACGGAACTAAGGAGGAGGCGCATCGGCAACGTCAAAACGAATGAACCAACTTGGATGTAATCTTTCTGTGGAGTGTGTAACTTTCTGTTGCATTCTCTCAAAGTTATTCAATGTCATGATGGACGACGATTGTGGAAGATGGTAACGTGTGATACTCAGAATTAGGGACTTCGAATAGACCTAGAAATCGTATTTGAATTGGAACCCCTCACGCAAGTAATAAGGCGAAGACTTGGTATTGGCAGCAGTAAGCAATTGTTATTCATGGATTGAGACACCGAATTTATTGATGTACAACAGTATTAGAGGAATCACAGCCTGTCATTGGCTGATCTCATTAGCACATGCAACACCATAAACTGTATATTAATTGGCGGAATACGGAACAGATGAGTTGGTGAATAACGGAAGGCACAACACTGAGACCGTTCGTCCAATCCTAATGTTGTATCATTAACGCGATATTTGGATTGGCCGTCTGTCAGACCTTCTATTGTGTCGGGGTTTGGATAATCGGTGAATCGATATTTCTACCACACACCGTCATATTTCGCCAGCTTTCATCCACGTTTTCGGTTCTTCCTTTATTCTTTGTCAGGTACACTGATTTTCAACGCTTCAAGCAACCGTTGAACCGGTAATGAAAACAAATACCAAATTTCATTGGATAGCGCACGTAAATGCCCACACACATTTTGCAGTGCTAAACTTTAAAACATTGTTTTATCCGAACTAACAAATTAAATGCTTTCATCTCATTTGCTTGTCTCAATTGGAATTTCATTATATTCTACTTCGTTACATTTGGAATTTGTCCGATTGTCTCAAATACGGGCTTTTACTTGCTACTAATATGTAGCTTGTTACAACCGAAATTTTTCTGCAACCTGTAAGTGTCCCTTTGACAGGACATTTATAACCGACTCATTTTCGACACATTTTGTCTGCCTGCCCTAATAACCGCGTTTGCACCTCACATACGATACATCAACGCGGTTCGACATCTCGTGACATCTTACCTTACATCCAGAACTGTAAACTGACTTCGATAAACAGCCATGTTCATTCATTGTGCACCAGACATGATTGGCAAACTCAGCTCGTTCGACACAACTGGTATCTGCACTATTCTGTGTCGCATCCCCCTACACACACATTATCCCGTTCCTGATTTGGGACCGCCATTGGTCACGAGCACTGTCAAACCAAAAAGCCATCAGGCCTTATTACAGGTGTTCACATAAGGAGAGACATGCGGCGGAGCTCAATGTACTTACCCGTGTCGCCAGTGCACTATGAGGCACACTGCCATGACGAGGGAATTACGGTGCAAAGCCGCAAATCTGCTTTAACCAGGTGGGTTCTTCGAAATGTGGTAATTTTATTCACCAACATAGATAAATTGATTGCAGATCTTCAGTCAACTACATCACTTTTGTTTAGATAGACCTACCAACTGCAGTATAAATTGCTGAAGCTATAACATCACGTGAGTCACATGATTGGTGCGCAGCTTTCAGTCGGCCTCCGGTCGTGTTCAGTCTGGAACTTCGTGCTAGAGTCTTTATTGGCAATGTTACCAATTATCACTTTTAAGCGCGGAGTCGATATTTTCATCGAGGACTCCAAGCCGAGACTTTTGGTAGCCTGACCACTACGCTCGATATTGGAGAATAAAGCTGTTTCTCGTTTTTCACAGTTGTTTCCGGTCGGCTGTTGCTAACTGCTTGTAAGTGTTGGCCTTTATGTTTGTGTTTGGGTTTTCTTCTGCTCTCCATTCACTCTATCTTTATTCTCTAGCCTTTTTCTTCACTCGCATTATTGTAGGTGTTATGTACTACATAGCGATATCCGCCTAGCACGGACAATACGTGGTGTGCCTTCGATGGAAAACCGACAACTTGGGTTAGCACCAAGTCTATTTTTACAGACATTCCGTCGGTAGTGGTACGAGATGGTGTTTTTCAGTCAGTCGCAGGCAAGCTGCTTCCAATACTGAGGTCACATGTGAATATGACTTAATCTTAACGCATTTTTAAGGTGTTCGTTGCAAGCACACTGTTTGAACGGATTTTGTATGCTCTCCTGATCAAACAATATGCGAGATCCCTCTGTGAGGAAGACTGAAAACAAAAAAATCCATAGATGGGTCTGTGTAACTAGTATTCAATTGACTTCTTTGTCTAATGGTGTCAACTATTCATCACTTTAGGTTAAGTTCCATGGCTGAGATGTGGCGTTCCGCCTAGTTCACCAATGTGAAGGTAACAGACGGGTGGGTCTGGCCGAATGTACCTATCTAGTGATGATCCCACCTCTACGCCGTCAGTCTGTCTGCTGGTATGACACATTGTTGGATATTAGTTGCTTGTCAAATGTGGATCAGAGCAGTGGCTTTCTAAATCTCACTGTTGTCTGACACCATGGAATCAGGTCTCAGATAAGTAGTCGTAGGTAAAATTAGACTCGTCTGCCAACGCTGTGTTAACAAATGTTTGTTTTTTAACGAAAACGATTCAAGTGAACTGGTGGTAATGTTCCGTACGCTACGCCGAATACGCATATCTCATTAAGTCTTAACGGACGGCTGTATATTGCTCAGCTTCGAAGCGACCGACTAGACGTTTGCCCGTTGTGTCAAGATAAGTTCATTGTGGTGAGTGTTGGTCTAAAATCCCAAATCACTTGTGTGAAATTCAGCAAACCTCCATATATGAGTCACACAGAACGTTATTGCGGTAGCCGCGAATACACATCAACAATTCCATCACAAAACTCACGGTCAAAATGGGACAAACTGATAAATACATCAAACAATATACCACACAGACTGCCCACAACAACTAATATTCTTGGCATAGTCATCTTAGTTTGTAAGTATAAAATGAATCAAATCACATGGGGCGGCACTCTACGACGGTCGGATGTCTCGTGTTCAGCCAGAACAGAAAACGTCTTGTTCCGGCGCACATTCAACCTTAGCCAGCGGCGATTTTAACAAGACGCAGTCAGTCCTGGCAAACCATTGATATGTGGCGTACAGGAAAATAAATTTCGAGTAAGATAGCCTATTACCTCTTGACAGAAAGATCGCAAGTTTGTCACTCAGAATGCAATTCAAAGAGTTCAATAAACGACCATTCATCTTCTGTCTGCGAACAGAATTCGCCAAAACGACAACCCTATTTTCATTGGACGCAAGGATGAATAAACACTAATCACGCAAACAAAAGCAGGAAGGCCAGATGGACTGTCGGTATTCATATTCAGAGAGTATGCCGGAAGTTTGGCCGCTCCTCTCACAGATTCATCCACAGAATATATCACACAGAAGAAGTACCGACTGTTCAAGAATTACTAGCATCACGCCCGCGCCACAGAAAACATCCGAATTCCGACCGATTGCATGCGCGCCGGTGGCGTTGAAAGTATCTGACCGGTTTCTCCCTGAATAGACAATATTACGGAATGAATACACTGACCCACATCCGTCAGCGTATTGTCCTCTCTCGTCCACTCAATTTGGTCACCCTTAGACAGCAAATGCAGTTTAGTCAGTTTCGGTTTCAACGACTATGGTGATGCTCTCAATAGCATCAGCAGAGTGGTTCTGCTTTACTTGCCCAAAGCATATGTCACTCAACCATCTCACATGATCGTGCTGAGAGACCATTTTTTGAATCCTTTCCGGTTCACTCACTTAAATCGTATTTAATCATCCCCATTCGTCACAAAGTCCGTTACCTCCCATTTCTCCCCATCATTCCTTCTGAAGTTTGTGATCCCCATACATATTCCGAAGTATTCGTTTTGCCGGGAGTATGCAGATGATGTCACCTTCGTTGTCCAACACACAGAGCCGTCCAGAACGCCTTGCCGGCATGGTCAGTTGATCTAATGCACGCCTCCTATCGCCCAATATATCCAAATGCATAGATGTTTCGTTATCACTTCTCGGGGGAACAGATTACCATCAACGTTTAGACGCTTGTTCCCAAGTACAAGTTTCTTCTCACTACCCACCCTATTTAACACTTATACATCACGTTGAGCCACAACTTGACTTGGCCTGTTCATGTTCACAATGCTTCTACTAGACTGAGAAGATCCACGTTTTATGTTTCATGTTTGAAGTGATCGATTTCCAATCCCATATGATCTTATTCTTCGTTTTGTGAATGCAAGCGCACTCTCTCTTTGGCCACACTCTTCTCCGGTCATTTTCCTAACCAAAACTAGTCAGCCTCAATATATTTCCGTGAGACACCTGTCTAACTATGGCTATAGTCCTCATCGTAGTGTCTCGGTTATCTCATGGTTGCTCGACGTTTTGAGGCATGCAATTCGCTTGCCTCCAAAATATTCTCCGATTCCGACCGTCTTCTTCGTTCCAACCTTTCCCAATGTGGATCCACACCCTTAACTAGGTCCCATTTCAAATCCACATATGTTCACATCCTCGTATACGGTTAATCAATTATCGTTTACTTGGCACAGCTTCTTAGTAGTTCGTACAACTTTACGAATGAATTGAGCGAGAAGTTGAATAAACAGTTTATGTTATTATTTTGTTTGCTGTAGGTATGACCGTATGAATACTGGCTATTCAGTTGCCAAGTTACGTACACCATTCCTTTGTCCTGATCTGACTGGCCCATGCTTTGACTACTACACAAATGTCAGGCCTTCCTGCAAAATGAGCGTACCTAAGATAACCATTAGCGGAAAATACTGACGCTCTCTGACAGCAACCAGTTACAGACCTTTTATCTCCGGCCCTGCCCTTGCTGAGCTGAGTTATAATTTCGTACCTTTATACACATTGAAGCAGTACATCCGTAGCATGGGTATGTTGTTCAGACCCTCTGAACGCAGCCCTCTTGTGACTGAGAGGCATTAACACAAGAAATTGGGTTGAGTGACGAGGCGTTTTAGGTGGCAGCAGATTACATGAGTTATACTCGTCTGAACTTACTGATCAAGGTTCACTTTAGGCCTCTGTGATGGAAATATCCGTATGTGGGGAACAAACAAACTGCACTGCGATTCACACACAATCATTGCAGTTTTCATTTGCGGCCCACCATCCGACCTTTTACGGACCGAATCACTATGGCTGTACGGCGAAAAGACAACTACCATCTGACTGACCGTTTAAAATATTCACCAATATATCAAGAGTACACACTGCAGTAATGATGGACTGGATGCAGGGAACTCACTGTTTCAAGTTTAAAATATACTCAGCGAACGATTTTGTGCACTTCTGATTCGTGTCTCCATTTGAGTAACGTCAATTAGGAGTGGCACTTTGGATTCACGTGTAAGTCACGGTGAAATTTAGGGCCATTTAGTAATCCGACGTTCAGTACAGCCGTTTTTGACCAACCCGAACGTTGTGGGTATTCCGAATAAGTGTTCGCTGGCGTTAACCAATTTGCTTTGGTAGCTGAGACCAAGATACTCATGGAACACTGCCGTAATTTTGTTACATATTTTGCCAAATTCGTCTGGAGATCACTCAATACGTGAGGCTACCAAAACACACACCATACTGATGAAACTGATTCATCTAGTTCATTTTTATGTTAAACCTGATCACTGACCTGTCTGCAGCGCGGATATCACTTCTTTATTCAATTAGATGGGGATATTCTGCCATCACTCTGAGCGAACTGGCGTTCTCTACATAATCTAGAGCGTCAACAGAACCATGAGTGACTGCTACCTACAACTAGCAAGTGTCTCACATTGTTCCGCATAATGGACAGTGGAAAAGGATAGCGTTCATGTTGCCTTGCCACTTATGTGAATAGGTATCATGAATGTCACGTACTCCTGAAAATACGTTCTACTTGATCGATCAGGCGAAGCTTCCATGTTATACGAGTATCACAAATGGCTAAGACAAGTGTACACATATGGTTGTTTAGGCGTTCGAGTTACCTAAGGTCACAGTCTCATTCAAGGTCTAAGGGGGGTGAAAATGAGTTCGCCTGTTTTTCGTGTGCATTTTTGTCAGAGCCGGTGACAGTAGATTACACCTTATTGTACTGAACCCAGCATCAGAGATTATGTCGTTTATATTGATCTGTATCATAATGTTTCCATTTTTTTACATAACGTGCGGATGTATACGATGCCTCTCAGTTTGGTAACCTCGTAACTGAGCCATGTGTTGTCAAACCGATGAGAAATGACGTGAAGCGTAGTCAGTCAATCACTCGAACATATCCAGATTGATATTTGGCTTCTTTTGACCTCATAATCACGTGGCATGACGACTCATTCAACTGACTTGGATAATATTCAGAGGGAAGAGAAATTTTCTATCACTGGAATGACGAATGTGACCGAATTGGTTGATACCACATTTTCATCGCTTGTAAATTTCCTACTATTAACAATAGTATGTTCTTGATATTTTCGATCAGATTTTAATAAGATGTAAACTGACGATGTGGTTTTTTGGCCTGGGAATTAACGCGTATTCGATTGAAACCAAAAATCATTTCATTCCGTTCTATACCGCAGGGCGTTCAACACAACATTTTATCGGCTAGTTGACAGTGTGTGTTACACAACGGTTCAAATTGCGCTGAATTTAGTTCAGACTACTAGAAAACACGCCTAGTCAGCTGTTCTGTTTAACAAACAGTTGTCCTGAAACAACGCCCAATCGGTGTTCATCTATTGCGGACCATCACGCAAGCTCTCCTCCAGCTTGATGAAACTAGTGGTGCAAGCTAATCATTCTGTGGTCCTTAATTTGTCTGGCCCAATAAATGTGACGACGTAATTGTATGTGGCGTCCAAATGAAGCAGTTTGAGTAATGATTAATGGTAGTGTCAACAATCAGTCGAGAAAATACGGTTCAGCCAGCGTTGAAAATTGTAGATGGTGAATTACACAGGTGCTATCTGTTTAGCTTGTTGGCTGATACGAGGTAATTCACCGGAAACCGAATCTGTCTCTGGCAGTACGTGACTGATGTGGGTCAGCCTCGATTCGAACAGCTGACGTTCAGTTCTACTTGTCCTCATCAACATAGACTTCAATAAACCAGTGGTTCTTACTGATGATTAACCGCCACACAACCATAAAGGAAAAAAGTGAGGAGAAATAAACAAGGGGACTGGGAGGGACTCAACCACTAAAAAATAGCCACGTCTATACCCATACATTCAACATCAAGGTGCCTACACATTGCTAACAAACCACACTGTAAGTGAAAGTAAGGCGTCATCAGCAACAGAGCTTCTGCCAGGCCTTCACTTCCCGCGTCATTAAATGCACTCGTCCCAGAGACAACTCAGACAAACAACCACAGTATTCACGCCACCGAGTTCGATTAGCCGCCTTCTCACCTAACGTCACCAACCACCGGCTCTGGGAGTCGCGAGCACCCCAGCCTGGGAAACAAACCCGATCTACAGCGACCAACCACTTCGTGAGCGATTTCATTTCTCTACACTAGGCCATCATCTGTCCACCTCAAACCTTTCGCCAGTCGGCTGCATTGTCAGCAAAGAGTGCTCAGGGTGGCAGGTGACTAGCTGGCATTCTTAATATATGACCTAACCATCTGAGTCTGCGCAAATGTGAGGACTGGATAAAATAACCAGTCTGACAACCAGTGCCGAACACCCGTTTCCTAAGCTCCTTGTTACTCGCTCGCTGGTGCCACCCGATACGAGCAATGGAACGCAGACATCGGCCCTCACAAGATGCCGGCGTGGACCTACTACCTGATGAAACACTGACTGACCTTGATTATGCTGACGACAAGGTGTTGCTGTTTGACAACTTTCAAGCAGCACAAACAATGCTAGACGCTATTTCGCGTTCTGCCAAATAATTCGAAATGCGCTTTGCAGCCTCAAAATGCAAAGTGCTTCTGCAAGATTGCTGTGACCACGTAGATTTGATGTTAGATAATGTAGTCATGGAAGTTGTTGACCGGTTTGTATACCTGGGAAGCTGCATCAGCCGCGGTGACTGGGGTATAGGGAATGAAACAGAAGCGCGTATCTCTAAGGCTAGGACGGTATTCGCCAATCTGGGGCATCTCTAGCGACAGAGAGGTATTTCTCTGAAGCTAAAAGTTCGCGTATATAAGACAACCGGTGAGGGTCGTGTTACTTTACGGTAGCGAAACCTAGCCGCTCAGGGTAGAAGACGTGAACCGCCTTCAAGTAGTTGATCACCGATGTCTGCGTTCAGTCACTCGTATCAGGTGGCACCAGCGTGTAAGTAACGAGGAGGTTAGAACGCGGGTGTTTGGTAGTGATTGTCAAACGAGATCTTTTGTTCAATCCCTATGCTTGCACAGGCTTAGGTGGTTAGGTCACGTATTAAGGATGCCAGCTAGTCGTTTTCCACACCGAGTACTGTTCGCTGACACTGCGACCGACTGGTGTAAGATGCGGGGTGGACAGATAATGACCTGGCGTAGGGAAATGAAGTCGTTCACCAAGGGGTTGGCCACTGTAGGTCGAGTTTGTCTCCCGGACTGGGGCCTCCGTGACTCACAGAGTCGGTGGCTGGATACTTCGGGTGAGATGGCGGCTAATCGGGCTGATCAGTGGCGTGGATGTTGTCGTTGTTTTGCCGAGTTGTCCGTGAAGTGAGTGCATTTACTGACGCGGGGCAGTGAAAGCCGCAAGGAAGCTAGCTGTCTTGCTGATGACGCCTTATTCTCACTTGCAGCTCGGTTGTTTGTTTGCAAGGTGTAGGCACCCTGATGTTGAATGTCTGAATATGGACGAAGTCATTTTCGGTAGTTAGGTCCCTTCCCGTCTTCTTATTTTCCTTCTCCCTCTTCCTATACAGGGTTTGCTTTTTCTTCATGGTTGTGTGGCACTTGAGCATTAACGTGAACCACTGATGTATTGTTGTCTATGGTGATATGATGATGATGACATCGGTGGTCAAACACCCGCAGACTGTTCACATCTACTCTCAACGGCCAAATTTTGCTGCCGCGAAGTAATACGGTCCTCACTGTTGTCTCATATACGCGACCGCTAAGCTTCAGAGAGTTACCTCTCTGTCGCCATAGATGACCCAGATTAGCGAATGCCACCCTAGCCTTAGAGATACGAGCTTCTACCTCACTTCCTACTCCTCCGCCAACGCTGATGCAGCCTCCCAGGTGCACCAACCGGTCAGCAACTTACATGACTTCTTTATCTAACATTAAATCTACGTAATCACAGCAATCTTGCAGAAGCACTCTGCACCTAGACTGCGAATTGCATTCCGAAGTATTTAGCAGAACGCGAAATTGCGTCTAGCATACATTGTGTTGCTTGAAATTTGTCAAACAGCAATACCTTGTCGTCGGCATAATCAAGATCAGTCAGCCTTCCACCAGGCAGGAGGTGCACGCCAGGATCTAGTGAATGTTGCTATTTCGTCCATGAACAAATGTGGTGAAAGTGGACAGCCTTGACGTACGCCACTCCTGGTGCTGAAACTGTCAGACGGTTCACCGTAAACCCCAACCAGAGCTGAGTAATGGGAGTAAGGCGCCGACAGTATGTTCACATACGTGGTCGGCACACTCCCGCGTTTGAGCAGCTCAAAAAGTGTGGATCGATCCGCCAAATCGAACGCGCCTTTATAGTCGAGATATGGGGCAACTATTAGCCGCCAGTAAAATTGACATTGTTCGGGAATTTGATTAAGGGTAACAATGTGATCTATACATCCCAGCCGAGGAGGAAATCCTGTCTGTTCTTATCCAATGCTTGCCTCTCGGGTTGCGGTGAGTCGACAAATTATATTGGATGCCAGAACCCTGGATACTGCTGGAATCAAACTGATTCCCTGATGGTTTTGGTGAGAATCCCTGACACCCTTCTTGAATATGGGCACTATTATTGGGTGACCTCAGCATGGAGGGATGGTCATTGTCGTCCACACAAGTTGAAACTACTGAGTAAAAACTCCCTCCAACGCCTGCCCACCTTCTTTGAAAAGTGCAGGCACGAGGTCATCAGAGCCAGCAGCCCTGTTACGTTTGGGAGCCGAAATGCAACTGCGAATCTCGGCTTCAGTGGGTGGCTCCAAATCTACTTTACAGGGTGCCACATTACGTGTTTTCTGGCGCCAACACAGTAGAGGCAGAAGACCAGCTAAATGGCCTCTCAGAGTGTTCTGCCTACCCGCTCATACCTTCCAGACTTATTGTGGATGAGCGTGCCATCTGTCATTTTGATGTCTTCATTGACAGACGGTCGTCTGGGACCAGTGGCAGGGTTTGTTTTTGCAAATCTGCCGATGCTCCCTAAAACAAAAGCGGTCTCCACTTCCCTAACGTTCACTATTAACCAAGCCTCGTGACCAGACTGTAGGCTACGTTTCAGTTTCCTACGGATATCTCTCATAGACTTGTTATGTGAACTGCCAATAGGAATGTACCTCTAGTTTCTGACAACCTGGAGGAATTCCCCGAGATCCAGTGTCTGTTCAACCCATGTACCCCCGTGCCACGTGCTAGAGTACCTGCTTTCCCAGTAGCCTGTGAGGTTTGGATCCAGCAGCAATCAGAATCTTCGGAGTGAGAACGGCTAAGCCTGGTTTTTTAAGCTGGTTTGTTACTAATGCTTTATCGACAGTATAGCCAATTTTGCTGCCGGTGGTGTCTTTGGTCAGCAGAAGTAAAACCAAAAGGTCAACGTACCAGCGCATGATCTGAAACCAAGTACATACTCGAACGATAACGACAGTCTTGAGTGGAACCCAGCCACCAATAACTAACGGCTATGTGGTCTATCTTAGACCAGGCCTAACTCGGTGAAGATGAGCACTAAACATAACAGTGACGCGCACGATGTCTGGAGGTTGTGCTTAAAAATAGCTTATTCTCAGCACCCGGCTGTAACAGTCTCCCGTCATTATCTGATCGATGTGACGCTATCTCAAATCTGTCACCTAAACGACACTAGGCTTTCCAAAGGCGGCCGACCTGGACGTTCATATCTCCGACCAGAACGACTATATCAGAGCAACGTATAGACCGGAGTAGACACAATGAATAGATTTCTGAAAGCCTTGAATCTATAGCTGGACTTAACAAAATCTTCCAAGCAGACGGCACAAAGTCTGTTGTTAACAGGAATCCAATCTGTCAATGCGGCTGCGGCCGTCGTGCTGAGGATTGTATATACTCCAGTCTGACGGGTAGCTGCAGCCTTGGAGTCACCCGGAGCGTATAACCAATATCGGGTAGACAACATGGATGCTGTTAGTTTCACACGTTGATTACTGTCCCGGATTCTAGTCTCCGAGGTACAGCATACACCCACATGCAACGAGTCTAACGTTCGTGCGAGGGCAGCTTGTTGGCCTATCTGTTTTAGAGATGGAACATTGAAGGCACTTGCGATAACTAGCATTCTAGGTCTAAACAAGGGACGAGGGTGGTCTGACCCTGAATGATAAGAGATGGAACTTGGCGGCACGGTGTTACTATGTTTAGCTATATCTGCTGTGTGGCTGTTCTATACGCGTCAAGGCCGCCTGTGTGCCCCACACTCGTGCCAAGGCTCGAAGTGTGTTCTGATTGGTCGCGGCTTCAACGACCAACGGCTCACTCGTCCATGCACTTAAAAATGACCCCAATGCCTGTAAATGCAACAATACATTATGCATTCCTGTTGAGTCACTTGTCCTCACTACAGTCTTTATTGTCCGTAAGGCATGTAGCGGATGGGCTCGGATACAGATACAACAGGAGCCTGTAGAGTAGTTAACAGAAATAGAGGTCTGGAGGGTCCTGAGAGCTAAATTTGTTAGGACAGTTGGGGAGGGGTCAGCAGTAGCATGTTTTCGCCTGTCCACCCTGCTGTATACAGCAGATAGGGCGACCCGGTTTATACTGCGAGACGGCCGATGCAGTATGGGATTGTTGATGTTGTGAGGATTCATGTTTGTGTGTGGGCTGAGATAGTGCCAGGACGCCCAGACATATGCAGGAGAACGATTAGGGTTCTCAACCAAAGCCTTTGGCTCAAAAGCCTGTGCCACAAGGCAGCGGGTGCGTGGCAGTGTACCGGAAATGGTATGTTTTTCGGGAAGAGATACCAACCATCTTCCAACCTCCAACCTGGAGGACCAGGAGACTGTGGTTTGTCAGACCTCTGCCTGTTGGCCTGCCTGGTATGAGTAACTCTGTCCAGTTTAACCCAAAACGTCATTGAGATGCGCAAGCCGTCACACCATGTCAAGGTTCAGTCTCGTTGTGACATTTCTACCTGTAGGTCTGCATGGTATCGAAGGTGATGACACACTGTGTTGCGTAACCTGCTTCGCCAACTTCGTTGTTAGACGCGCATGTCAACACATTCTATTTGTGTTTGTTCATCTCACTTACGTGAAGGAGGGGTAACCCGAGGTTGGAGTACCGCGAAACTTTCAGGGCTAGATCGGCGGACTCCTGGTGGTTCCTGGTGTTATGTGACAGATGCTTAAGCCACGGCTCTTGAGTCCCTGAATGACCTACTTGTTCCGAAAACGATCTAACCCCATTGGGGTGTCATATCCAGATATGTGTTCAAGCAGAGTAGCATACGGTACTGTCTTTGGACGGCTTCGAACTCAGTCCAGCGTCCACACAAGCGTTACCACAAGATTAACCTTGGTCACTGCTGATTAGTTCCTCTCAAATGAACGGGATCGTGCTCTTCGTCTTTTGCTAAATTACTGTTTCACCGAAAAATACCTGCTAGGTGTTGAAAGCCTGGAATGGTGAGACAGATCATTCGGCGTTCTCAGTTCGCGCTCCATCAGAGCTTCAGCTGTAGTGTTCCTCCGGAATCTGTCGATTCGGAGCCGTCTGGTAAGTAAGTAGAGCCAGTTCGAGGTCGTCAACTATATGTGCATCCTTTTTGGCTTTCGAGTGGCTCTGTTGGAGGTGTCTACCAATCGTTCGACCTGGCCGTTTGATTGAGGATAGTGAAACGCCGACAGTACATGACTGAAGTCATTCCGCTTGCAGAAGTCCGTCAATGTTCTGAAAGTAAGTTGCCTTCTGTTGCCCGGCGGGATTACTTCAGATACTCCAAGGAGGTTCAGATTTCACATCGCTGAGGTTTCCAATGTTGCTTCCATCAGCAAACTTACGGCAATATTGTGCACAAGTCGACAAACAATAACAAACTTTGGTCACTCATTGGTCCGGGAAACTCGATATACACGCCACTACACCGTTTCTCAGCTGTGCTCACGACTAAATTTGGAGTTCTGTTGGGAATTTAGCAGCCAGTGCACAAACAGAGCAGCCTTTGTAAGGTTTATTCACGTCGGAATCCATGTGAGGTCTATACACATAAATACTTGTCAATGTTTTCATTCGAATTAAGCCAGCATAGCTGCTATGCAGTTGCTATTGAACCCATTTTTGGAGAACAGGCAGCCATTTGCTGTTCACCAAAAATGTGTAAAAATTGGTGACAAAAATACATTCCTTCCACACAGTGGATTAGAACCACGGTTGTGTGATCTGGTTACTCCCACGGTTGAATAGTACACAGTTGTCTCCGCCTGACACAATGAAGTCCTTTGCACTCAAATGAGCAAGTCGACTTACAGAGTTCGAAAGATGCACAGAAGTGCAGCATACACTCTCCAGCATCAGTGTGCCATATCAGGACACCTAACACTGTCTAGCCGCTCCTCCCCCGGCTAAGACGGCCAAGTTATGTGTTCATATCTACACAAAGCAGTAGTAGAAGCAGCAACAACAAGCACACTCATGTTCAAGTGTTTACTTAGGCTCGGAAATTCAAAGGCGTCGTTGTAAGAGACGTTTCTGCCAGCATCCGGAAGTCTGTTGGAGCATATGCGACAAATACATTATGTCTTCCTGGTCTCTGCCGATAGACTTCGACTGAATTGCTTAGTTTGGATACACATAAACCACTGTTGATCGGGAATTACTGGAACAAGCCGTGCTGTGTTCCAACACAGCGTACACCCCAGCTTGGCCTTGAAATTCGTCTTCACTGTCATCAAAGACGCCGAGAAAGAATTGTTGATTCAGAGCACTATCCAAATGTGAGGTCAAGCGAGTGACAACGCATGGATTATAATGTCGTGGTTGGGAGACATAGCATGTACCCAGTTTCACATGTGTGATAGTGCTCTCCAGAACATCTAGCCAGCTCATTTATCGAAGAGCATGCCCATTCAGTGCTCCAATGTTGATCACATATCTCGGCTTAACCAGGTTTCTGTTTCTTTCCAATCGGTTGGGCTGAGGATGGCAGCTGACTTTAGGAATCTCACCGTGAGTCTCGAGCTCAGGATTTAGATCTGACGGACAACACAGGATATAAAACTAACGATTAGAGGGTCCAACTCACATGGCAGTAGGAGTTGTGCCTTGCCTCAGTGTGCGATGACTGGGACATTGGTGTTTGATTCTGTACGGTCCATCTATGTTACGTTCCTGCATGTGCATGCACACACACTCACGTGAACCTTCCAGTTGCACAGCTACCGGTTGCACAGTTCACGTGCGCACCCTGGCTATCCTTCTCAGAACTTGTTTGGCTTTCTCTCATTGGCTTGTTACTGATTCATCAATCCGTCCGCAGTGAACCCTGCTCATTGTTAGAGTTAATGCATTTTTCATGCTGGGTCGGCCAGCATACACAAGGTTCCTCCTGCATCACTTCAGTTCTCACTTCAGTGCATAGTGTAGACAAGAGATTCCAGTCACCATTGCACGCAGTGGATGAATTTGAAACCATACCAGATTTTTGAGTGGCGCCGGGAGTTTTTAACCATACTACGCACCATGCTAGCAGTTACGGTCAACTGTCGGGCAACTGGAATGTTCTTTGTTTGTGAGTACATTTTCCAACCCCGTTGCTCCTTGTTCGGAAGGTAACATTGAGACAGCTGTGTAATTAGTTCTTCTGCACACGCGGAGGACTGATGCATTCCTGCGCGATCAGTTGCGCACTTACCAAAAAAACGATGTAACCAAAATCCGGACATTTTAGATTTTGCTCTCTGCATAACTGAATACTCTACCAGACTGTCTACCAGCAACTGAACGTATACATTTTTACGACAATGATCATGGTAGTGACGTTTGGATGGGACATTTGAGGAGGCCATGGTAAACTGACAACACGACCTAGTGTATTTGCACCTGTAACACTGTTATTGTTTTATCATCATGACTTCATCAGTAGCCAAGGTTTTGAGGTTGCTTTTGTTAAAAACACATCGAGGAAATTAACTTGGTCGACACCGAGACTTATAGCCAGACTGGGTTTAACAGGTTATTACCCCCTCTCAGCTATACACTTAATTGGTTTTTCGTGTCAGTGACTGTAGCAGTCATCTGAGAAAGCGTTTGATCATCCACCGACACAAAAATCGATCCATTCTGCAGCCGTAACTAAACTTCGAGATAATTTGCGAATCAACGTGGTTACGTGAAGTTAATTTAGCGTTATTGATATACAGATTGGGAATAACACAACGTTTCGAGCAAGTTGTAATACTCAACGTTTCAACCACCTCGGGTGGCCTTCCTCAATTTAGCGTTTGCTGAAAGATGATCAAAAAAGTTGTTCATCAGTTTTCCTGAATTAATTGACATTTTTCTGGCAAAACAAAAAACAAAAATTTACTGTGCTGAGAAAATACTCCTGGTCAACGAAGACGAGACATGTTGAATGATTAAGTTTATTGATTCTCTGTAGTTAAGATGCAGCACAACAATTACGTCAATTATGAACTAACCCATTTGTGAAGATTTCTAGCGCCGGCTGGATTTAAACCAGATTCAGGAGCCGCAGTTGCTGACGCCCTGTGCGCCCTACCAGCTGAGCTCCGGAAGTACGCCAGGAGCTCTGGAGTTTTACGCTAGGACTCCATTACCGAACAACCCCACTGCCTACTCGTTGTCCACCAACTCATCAGGGAACTGGACTGCAATGATATGGTTATCTCAAGCGGTCAGCAGTGACACCCGTCAACGCAGATATCAAGTATTGTATTGATTTGTATTGTATTGTGTTGAACATTGCTCACAAGTGAGAGCGGTTGAGCGTTCAGATTTGATAATTCGGTCGTGCCTGATATGAGGTCAATGGCGCAGTGATTAACCCGGTTGCCTCATGATTGGAATGGCCGGAGTTCAAATCCCGGCCATGGCAAGGATATGCACTACTGACGAGCTCTAATGAGAGCGAAATTCAGGTCTAGTGCTTCTTTTCGAAAGAGGCTGGCTGGAAAGTCTATCTGAATGCGAAGGCTGCAATCAAAAGTGAGTGATGGTCGACGTGAAGATCAAGTATTGTGGTTATAAATCAGTGACAAAGTTACAGCGAACTATTTAGGAAAAATCCGGGCTCCGATTGGATTCAAACCGGCGATAGCAACTGCATGCATCTAGTTGGTCGTTGTTCTACTATTCGAGCTACAAAATCTCGCAAGTCAACACAGTCACAAACTTACATATACATGTTAACAAGAGACGCTAAGCGAACCTCAAGGAATAAATAGTCACAAGTGCCAAAATCGACAGGTTCGACCATTTTTCGACCGAATCATTTCTGAACGGCGGGAGTTCCACAGTAGTACTGTCTCAATGGACTGGGTCAATGACAGCCCAGTATATGACGAACATCGTTCCACTGTGACCATAAGATTAGGAAGTTGTGTATGCCTTTCTTTTGGCAACGTGGGACGTATGCAAACAAATGGCTATTGAATCGACTGAAGCCAGTTGGTTCGATTCGTCTGAGTTCAGTCAATTTGGCAGATATTATGGACAATACAAAAAACCTCTCCGTATCGACTTTTTGACAAGAATTCATCAGATGCGACGTTATCGCTTACATGAATGTTTTGCTACTTCCATTACCAAGGCATGCAGGATGGTAGTCAGCGGTTCGTTTAGGTAAATGTTTAATGCCACTGTCTGGGTATTCCATCGCAGACCAACGGGAAACTAAACACATAAGAACTGATTTAGCCTGGGCGTGTGTTCACTCCTCGAAATTCAAGTTCCACATAATCTTAAAAATGGACCAGATTTGTAACTTGGCAACTGAGAAATTTCGGTTAGTGGAATGTCAAGGACGGTTTCCCGAGACCAGTCTATTTGTTACCTTCGCTTACAGTCTCTTGTATATATATTTGCTAACGCTTGGACTGACTCGATGAAAAATTAGCAAAAATGATTTGGTCCTTTCTAAGTTCTGATCACATCTGTACATATTCTCCCATCTGCTGTTTAACGTACAATTAAGTCTAGACGTTCAAATATCACTTTTTTTACAAAGCAAGCCAATAAAATAGGTCAGTACTCTATAAAATGAGTTGTTTATGTACTGTTTAATTGCTGATCTATGTGTTCCACACGCGTACCTGTATTCACTACCGGCAAACATGATATTTCGTCAGCTTGAATTAAGTCCTAACCTAAACATACGGATAATGGTTAACTTTGTTCAGAATCGGACTCGCATCGAGGACGCCGATCTAGGGAACTAAGTAGCAATGTTCTGAATTGTTATCGGTGTCAAATGCACAGGTGTAACAGGGTAACAACGATAACCTAGAGATACATTGGTTCATACAAAACCACTGGCCATCGCATCATCGACTGCGTCTGATGTAAACATACCGTCCGCACATATCAGCTGCTAGTGACCTTTAAGTGATACCTAAATAGAACTTTATCCAAGGATTTGTTCAACAAACTTCCTAGCTGGATACCTGGTTCATATTCAACACCCACCCAAGTAACACACAGCTTTAATTATTCAGTACTTCTGTGGGAAAGTGAGGCCATATGTAGCTTGATATACAGTGTATAACCACATAGGAAATTCCGTACAATATATTGAACACCAGATGTGATGCTAAAAACTGCGAGTTCATGATACTATCATTCTGGGTTAGCTTCAGTACATCACCTTATTTACCATATTTTTTTCTTGCATTAGCTTAACTTTTACTTCCACTGCGATTCGAAATTTTCCTGCAGCACTCATCTGCTCCAATTGTATCGTGGTGATTATTTGTCAACTGTATTGTGCAGCACTTAAAAACGTAGAATACCACGGGAAACATATGGACAAACTATTGGGTTTATTTAAAGTTATTGCCCCTAAAGAAACGTACAGAATTGTTGAAAGTACGCCAAATTTCCTAGATGAGATTCATCAATTATGAATATGGGTGAAACTATGATTGAAATGAATGTTGTGGGACAAATACTTATGCGCCGATTTTCGTGTACACCTATAGCCATTAGGTAGAAGCTGTTTTTATACCGTAACTGTGTGCGCGATCATCGGTTTTGGAGATTTCGGTTTATATGGGGCGGACTAGGAACTGCCGAATCGATTTTTATCTGACAGTGGAGCACAAATAGGTTTGCAAGACAGATTCCGTCCCATTTTGCCCCCTGCAAACCTCTAAGGATGTGTCAGGACCCAATCTGAGTCCACCGATTCCTCAGTTAGACCTCACTGGGACTCAATAAGACGTGTTACTTGAATAGATTATCAGAAAAAGGTCGCAGTCAGTGCTGCGCTGGCAATATAGTTTGTTAATGAAAGGATAAATACGCTGAACGTTTATCATGGTACGAGCCCTGAATATGGTTGTCGATCGATTGAAACAAAACATAGGGAATTGCCAACATGTTTACAGGACGGATAATCATATCAGCAAGCAGTGAGAGCATTCCTCACTGCACTCACTTTGTTTGATAGCCCAAGTTGGTGGAGCACACAGGTCGAACACAACACATTAGTGTGTAGTTGATAAGCGAACGCTATCTCTCACATACCGTATCGTTGGATAAACAGGTTGCCTATGTGATTGTGCAGCATTTTTGCTTCACTTGGTCTTACTCTTAGCCACTGAAGAACCAACCAGGTAATACCATTCTGAGTTCTCGCTGTGCAACCATTCAATGGTGATCCTCTCCCATTTACTATAATGTCCAGATAAGTGGCATTTGCGTTTAGTAAATCATTAATTGCATTAGGCCATACAGATCGTTTAATGTAACTAAGCCCGCGCTTGTGAAAGTTTATTGGACCGGCTTATTCTGCTAGGTTGACTGGTTTAACTACCAGACAGGAAACGTACCAAAGTGGAGGTCATGGCTAAAACCTGTTACGCTAGCAAAAGTAGAAGTTTGTTGGGCGATCGATCGGTGGCTGGATAGGCGTTTCATGCTAAGTACATTGGCAAATTAAATGTAGATTTCAATCCAGCTAAGAACATCACTGAAAGTGCTCGATAAAAAGTGACGTGCCAAAGAGAAAGGTAAAACTAGCAAGCCTAGGGCAGCAGCCGTAAAATGTTTCTTCTGCGAACATTTAGATCGCAAACGAAACATTTTACAGAGGGATCAACACAAAATAACTGAAGAACTGTCCTCAAGAGAAACATTTTGACGAGGACTGCAAAACAACAAGTAAAATTCAGATAATAGCATAGGAAAAATAAAGTAATATCATCAACTTCTGGACTCCGAGGCTCGTCATCGGTTACACCTCGTGCTTCGTTCTTTCCGTTTTGTTGCACACTACTCACTAATGCAAATGAGTAACGAAGTCGAAATGTACTTACTGGAAAGTAGTAGGGGATTGTAGTTAGTAAAAAGTAAAAATAACTCACAATCGATCGCAGCTGCCGCATTCGCACGGATTGTTCAGACGCCCAATCCCCAAGTGAGGAATTGTACTGGAATTCCGCTCTTGTTAGAGCTCGTCACCGACAAATATCCTCGTCGAGACCGGGACTAAAACTCTGATCTCGCTAACATGATTAATGTGCCAGTGACCTCACAATAGTTAGGACTGGAGTACCATGTGCATACACCCACTACCGTTCGCTTTTAGTAATGATGGAATTTACAGATCGTGTTGAGACTGAAATACAGTTACTCTCCTGATATATTCAATCGATGACCCAGGTCACGTCATGGATGTGCACTACTGACAAACTCCAACAAGTGTGGAACCACAGTTTGGCAGGTCTTTTCAAAAGGGACTGACTAAAAAGCCATTAAGAGTGCTACGGCTGTGACCACATGTGGATGGTGTCTATTTACTATTAGTCAAAATCCCTACTACTTATTAGTAAATAAAATATCGCTCAGCAAGTTTAGTGCTTTCTGCGATTTCAACCTGAACAGAATTCGTAGTCGAGAGGTCGTCGATTAGCCAACAGGACAGTTACTTTGTCCCAACCCGAGACAGGTGGATAACTCGATTACCACTGATAATCGAATGGGATTAAGTATTTGGACATGAATATTCGGTCGTGTCCAATGCGGCGTCAGTTTCACACTGGTCAACACAGCATTACCTCACGAAAACGTAGCCAAAGCCCTCGTCCCGGCCGTTTTGAGAATACTCACGAATGACGAGTTGTAACCAAGCCAAAGCCGCGGTGTTGTGCTTATTTTGAAAAGTAGTTGACTGAACCATCTATGGAAATGCGATACTTACGATCGATTGTGCGTGATGGAGAGAGATAAAACGTGTTAAGGAATGCGCCTGCAAATTGGAGAAAAACATCTGACCACTCACAAACATTTTATTCAGATGTATCCCACTCGATGTAGTATTAATTTTGTGAAACGGCATTAGTTGACCAAGATTCATCCCACTCATTGCAAAACATCTGCTTCAATGTTGTATGTTCCACATCGTCCCAGCCCTCCGTTCAGCCAGTCACAACTCTAATCACCACTAAATCCGGGGTAGAAACGTCGATTTGGATTTCGGTTTGCTCCGCAGTACTCCTGAGACGGATGATTAAGCGAGCGTCGATTCTCGTTCGTCTTGATGAGTTAACTATCACATTGTACCTACTACGCAGGTGTTGTTCACTGCCTTTTAAAACGGTTTTCACCGGTGGGTTAGCGTATATGATCCTATACGGATGGCCTATAAACTGTTGCGATGTGCCGCCGCTTGGTGACTTCAGACGCACAATGTGTGCAATACTCTGTATTTTGTGGAAAATCACAGTTTGTCACCCATGTGGGCATGTCCCAGAGTCTTCATCGTTTACGGTTGACCACTGATCTCCGTAGGGTTGTACCATGTCAAAAATGTACCTTGCGGTCATTGTTTAATTGGACGGCTACTACAATCCGCCACACCCAGTGGCATTGAGACTTACCAGAAATGGACTGTTTAACACAGTGGACCATCATTTGCTTTTCCTGATTTCCAAAACTCCGGTGAAAGGATGAACATCGTGCTATTTCGCAGCTGGTGTAATCGATATAAGGTATGAATAGAAAATAGAGAAAATTCGTTCTGTGAGGTGATGGCGAAAGTTCAAGGTGGTTAATTAGACTGGAACTGTTCACCATGGCTCCAAGGCCACCGAGTAGTCTGGAAGAGACCTAAACGTGGAAAAACAGGGTTGTGACTGAATTCGAACGACAGAAAAGACATGCCTAAAACTGGCAAACCTGATCAGCCTCGAAGTCACGCCAACAGCATAGAAATTTCAAATTTGAACTCTGCAAACTACCTGTCCCTCTGTCTCATACTATTTACCAAAGCATTCAGGGGATCGGATGTCGCAACAGGATTTCTCAAGCTGTAATTCACCAACACCATTGTCACATAATTAAACAAGTAGTTTATCAGATTTGATAACTTGGTAAAATGCTCCACGGTTAATTTGAACCAGCATCAAGAGGACGTACAAGATCGGAGTGCATACCGGGTCTGCGTCGTGTTGACTTGTTGGGGTAAACACAGACACCACCGATTGTCATGTTCGATGCGATAGCGCTATTGGCCTGATAGGCAGAGAACCAGAATGATCCAGAACAATGAATTCATGTTTAGACTTAAAGCGTCAGAATATGTCCGAGTATGGCGAAGTACGGATTATTGATTCGGACCATCCTTAACACTGTCTGCTGTTTAGGGCAATCATGGGCAATCATGAGGTGACACTAGGAACAACAGAGGAAACGACGTGGTCAAGCTCAGGAATATGCCGTGGAGTCTATGCGGATGTTAAAATCGTCTTTTTCGACTTATATGCCACTTCAACGGTTGGAAAAATGAACATTTTATCATAAAGTAATATGACCACTTTAGGACTTCATTCCGTCGTGAACTGATATACGTCAGGTAAACGGCAGTAATCAGATAGGCTCAATAACGAACAAAAACACGTTGAATAAAAGAAGGTTGCAAAATGCAACTGATCAACTACCCGCGATATTGCACCTTTAAACTGGGAGCATATGGGTTTGTTCCTAATCTGTTTGTGTTATGGATGAAGTGATTAGGTTTAGACAGCATCTCAGTGAATAGGGGCATTCATCATATGCGCGTAAATTGGTGACTACTCGCACCCCACGACATCTCTAACACCGATGCTGCAAGAATCCTGTTGAGATGACTCAGTACGGAAGTCTGGGAAGCAGATGTTCCTGAGGAACAGCGTAGATTCCGGGCGAGCTACAGTATAATCGACATGATTTTTGCTACTCGACAGATCCCTGGGAAACGCTGTGAAAACAGCAAGCTGCAGTATGCCCTCTTTGTGGATTTCACCGAGGCCTTTGAGTCCGTGAGCGATGAGGCACTATGGACAGTGTCTGGTAAAATTGGATGTCCAGGTAAGTTCGTCAGTTCAGTCACAATGCTACACGTGCGTATAAAGCTGAAGGTGGAATCGTGCGGATGAACCTCGAATGAGGTTGACATTGTCACTGGTGTGAAACATGCTTGTGTTTTGGCCCCAACCCTATCAGATTCATATGGAACTGCAGCGCTCACAGTGGCCATTCAGAATTCGAAGGCAGCATTGAGATTGAATACTGCACTGCTGAATGCTTTATGAATATTCGAGGGTTCGTCGCTCCAAATCGGTGATATACTTTGGCGGCGCGCTTTCTTCTGCTTACTGATGATAGTGTGCTATTTACACAAAGTGAAACAAAACTACAAGGGCTGGCTACGGCATTCTTAGTCACAGCATCCAAATTTGGTTTATGATTAACACAGGTGAAACACACTTTCTTTCATGTTCCTCTGAAAGAAATTATTGCGTTTAAATCTGGAAGACATTGCGGGTATCGTACATACTTCTGCTACTTGGAAAACCAATCTGTTGACAGGTACTTGCTAGCTCAACGAACGATATTTGTGGAGCCGGGAAATGAAGCTCACGGAAAACAAAGGAGGCATAGTGTGATACTCATAATTAGAGACTTCGAATAGCCCCAGGAATCGTACTCAAATTGAAACCTCCCACGCAAGTAATAAGAAGACTTGGTACTGGTAGCAGTAAGCAATTGTTATTCATAATTTGAGACGCCGATTTTGTGGATGTACAACAGTATTAGAGAAATCACAGCCTGTCACTGGCTGATCTCATTAGCACATGTAACACCATAAACTGTATGTTAATTGGTGAAATACGGAACAGATGAATTGGTGAATAACGGAAGGCACAACACTGAGACCGTTCGTCCAATCCTGATGTTGTATCATTAACGCGATATTTGGATTGGCCGTTTGTCAGATCTTCTATTGTGTCGGGGTTTGGACAATCGGTGGATCGGATTTCGATCAAAAATAGACAGAAGCTCGTGTATGGATTAACAGTAAAGTTTGAACAACTAACATGTTTTGACCAACAACAGATGGAGAGTTATGCCGGATGTGTAGAATGGTAGGTGCGATCGTTGTGACATGATCTCACGTATCTTATAATGGGTGTCTGTCTAAGAACGACCTCTGTGTCCAGTTGTCTTTTGTGGTCTCAACACTAGTGGCTCCGTGGCTACGGAAAGCAACACCGGTGTGATAACTTCGCAAGCTGCATGGAATATGTCGGGTTCTAACAAATCTACACCCATACAAGTAGCTTCATCACAGTACGAATGGGCCAGCTTAAGACTACAGGATACAGAACCGAAAAAGTTTAACGACCTGTTGGATTTGTTGAAATCCGTTTGGTATGTTTGTCATTCTATGTTTGGTACGATGCGGAACGTTGAATTCGTTACAGTACGGTTCATTTGTCTGTAGAAAGCAGATCCTAAACGTGCCTTTATTTGTCTTCATTGTGTGTACGAAACAACCTTGATGAATTTTGCACCACGACCGCACATATAAAATTGTCGTTTTGTTTTTCGATACACTGTCACCTTCATTTTTACTTCGTTAATTTGATGAACCGATATTCTGTTGACTGATGGCCACTTGAGGACTCATTTTTTGGTTGCTCCATTTAGAACGCCTTTTTCTGCTGGATAACCTAATTATCCAGTTACTTCGCATTCAAGGTGAGAGATCATTGTTATGGTAACTTGGTTAATGGCAGCTTATAAATGCCGACGTAGAAATTCTTTAAATTCATAAGTAACAAACTGAGATCCATTATCGGCGACAACCTCTTCAGGTATCCCGAAGCGGGCAGTAAGATGCTTCATACAATGAATTACTGTGGTTGATGTGACATCTCTACGAATATGTGTCTCAGGCCATTTACTGTAGTAGCAGTTGGCGGCCAGCGTGTTACGTTTATTCCAAGGAGCTGTTGCGAAAGGTCCCATAATATCGATAGTCAGCTTTGCCCACGGGCGCATAGGATATTCCACTGGCTGCACAGGGGCATCTAAAGGTTTGACTGATTTAACAGCATGTTGACAATGGACCCAATCATTGACAAGATTCTCGATTGACAAAAACATTCGTGGCCACCAATACCATTCGCTAGCACGACGAAGAGTCCGCGTGATTTCAAGATGTGCTCCATGAGCATACAGCATTATCTCACGTTCTAAACCAAATGGTGGGACGAGTCATGATCCATGCATGATGCAGCCATCTACCACAGGAGGTTTCTCTCGCAAAGGGTGATAGCATTTTAGCTCGTCAGTGATATTTTTGACACTAGGCCATCCGGTAGAAATGTATTGTTCCAGTTGTTGGAGTTCATCGTCTATTTGCGTATGTTATCACAGTCGCTCTCTGGTTACCGCATGAATTTCCAGATCACCAATGGCAGTCAGTATTTCGAATTCGTTCATATCGTCTGTATCAGTTTGTAAAGGCAAAGGTATGCTTGAAAATGCATCAGCTAGTTGATTTTCCGAGCCACGTCTATATTTAATTTTGAAGTCGTAATTCGATAATCTGGCATACCACCGACTGATCCGTAATGGCCTATGGCTTTTAGTTCCTTGACCCAGAAGTGTCGTCAATGCTGCATGATCAGTTTTCAGTGTGAAGTGTTTACCGAAAAAGCACAACTGCCAATACTCACAGGCCCAGAGCCAGACTAAAGCTTCTCTTCAGCTGGCTGAATATTTACGTCCAGTACCAGAAAGTGTTTGTGATGCGTAGACGATAATCTTTTCCTGTCCTTGTTTAATTTGAGAAAGAACAGCTCGTAGACCAACATTGGAGGCATCTGTTGAAACGCACATACTACAGGATTCGTCAAAGATACTGAAAAGGGGAACGGAAACAATCATCTGCTTCACACGTGAAAAGGATTCTCTCTGGGTGTCGGACCACTCGAAAGGAATATTGGGTCTCCAAATTAATCACAGTGGCTCGACCACAGTGGCGAAATTCGGAAGTTGGTTTAAGTAGTATGAGCAGAGTCGGGGGGTAACGTTTGAGTTGAAGTAGATTCGTAGGTTCTGGAGCAGTTGCAACAGTCTCAGTATTTTGCACGTTGGGACGAACTCATTCATCAGATATAATATGGCCAAGGAATGATATTTCAGTCACACAGATACACACTTATTCATGTTCAAACGTGAGTTCAACTGAATGAGACGACTAAGCACAGAATGAAGATTAGAATCATGTTCCACTTTAGATTTGCCGAAAACACATATCATCCATGTACACAACAGAACACCGGCATGAAGATAAAGACTGAGTCATCAATCTTTCCCAAGCTGATGGAGACAAACTTGAGCCCATCGGTAGAACTTTGCACCGGAATAGATCTGTGGTGGGAGAAGCAGTGAGAGATTTACAATCGGCCGTAATTGGCATATGAAAGAAGGCAATTTTGTTGTACAATTTTGAGAAAAATTTCGCGCCGGCAAGTTCATCTTGATTAGGCGAAATGAATTTTTCAACCACAATTTCTTCGTTAATTACTCGAAGATTTGTGCACAACCGAACGCTACCGTCTTTTTCGTAAACCGCAATTAATGGATCTACTCAACAAGAGCATGTTATTGGCTCAATTATGTCATTTATAAAGTGTCAGATTGATAGGAGGAAAACTCATCAAATCAATCCAGTCAGCACATCGGTGACGGCTGATGAAATCAGTCATCATTTCAAACCATCCAGGGCCGCGGTAACGGCTGACAAAATCAGACAGCAACAAAGCATTGGGGGGGGGGCACGTCGGACCGACAAGCAGGATACGTGCAAGTGAGTGTGGGTGTCACGCCAGCCCGAGAAACTAACGCCTATGGATTTGGCCTTACTTGGCCACTCGGGAACGAAGTGGCCTAAACAAGCAGACAGTGACTCATCAAGCAAATGGCCATATTTGGCCACTATTTCATGATATATATTTACAGGCATTTCATTCATTTGGTCGAACCGGTTTTTGGCAATACAACGTGTTTACCACAACCGTGTCTTCCTTGTCTCCGCGCAAGTAGACTAGGGGAAGCCGCGTAGCAGAAACCCAGGTCTAGCAGTCAAGCAGAATTAGAACGTTTGGTAAGGGAAAGGCTCGTTACATCAGTGGCGACAGAGGTCGAACCGAACCCAATAATGACCATCTCAATGAGCAGATGCAGGCGCTCCTTCAATAGCAGCAAAAGATTTTCGAGCAGTCACAGGCGAAGCTTACTGAAATGTTGACGCTGAAGTTTTTGAGTCAGCCATTGGGAGTTGCAAACCAGGACCGGTTACCTACACCAGAATCGGTTATCCAACAAGTCAGTGAATTCCATTTTGATGTTATCGGTAGAGTCACGTTCGACTCTTGGTTCCATGATTATAAAAATATTTTCCGTGTGGAGATGGCACAGCTTCCCGAAGACAAGAAAGTTAGACTATTACTGAGAAGACTAGGCACAACAGAACACGAACGACTCGTGAATTTTATCTTGCCAAAACATCCCAGAGATTTAACCTTCGAAGAAGCCACAAGGACGCTCTCACAGGTTTTCGGTGAGTAATCATCTTTGTTCAATATTCGGTATCACTGTCTGAAGTTAACAAAGAATCCTAGCGATGACTGGATACAGTGTGCAGCTAATGTCAATCGGGAATGAAAACGTTCCAACCTTCGTAGCACGTCGGACGATCAATTCAAGTGTCTACTTTTTGTATGCGGTTTGCATTCACCCAAAGATGTAGACATTCGGACTAGAATTTTGAACAAAATCGAGCACTGTCCAGATATCACCCTTCAGAGTTTCACAACAGAATGCCAACGACTCGTTAACCTGAAACACGACACGGCAATGATTAAGCAGGCTACTTCATCGGGTCCTTCAGAAATGATGTATGCAGTCAGCAGCAAGAACACGACTAAAGAAACAAGCCGCCAGCCAGCAATAGATTCAGAACTACCATCAGCATGCTGATATTGCAAAGAATGGCACTTACCCGTCTCTATCCATTCAAAAATCACATATGCAACAGATGTGGGGAAAAAAGTCATAAAGAAATATGCTGTCGCGCACTCGTGCAACCATCCCGACGTCAAAGAAACTTTCACAGGCGCCAGAAGTTCTCCTCCAGGAAGTCGAAGGCGGTCACCGCAACATTTAAAATTGGTGGTCAATCCAGACGCAAGTACGTTACTCTTTGCATTAGTGGTGTGTCTACCTGCTTGCAACTAGGCACTATTTCTGATATCACATTGATTTCCCGTGATACATGGCGAAAGCTTGGGCGACCTCAATTGCTTCCAACGCACCATACGGCTCGGAATGCCTCGGGCGGAACCCTCAAGCTAGCCGGGGAAGTAACATGTGAGGTGACGTTTGGAGACAGCCGAATCAAAGCCTGTTGTTTCGTCACAGATCATCCAGGTTTAGATCTACTGGGCCTTGATTGGATGGATGACTTGAAATTACTAGATCAGCCGGTAAACAGCATATGTAATCAAACGAAACTACATAGTCGGTCAGAAACGCTGCTTTTGGCGCCAGGAATTCAACGTCAGATCGAGGAACTCAAGATTCGGCACGAGTCTGCTTTTGAACCAGGCCTCGGTCTTTGTACAAAAACAAAGGCAACTCTCACATTACACCCAGGAGTGAAACCAGTGTTCAGACCCAAAAGACCAGTTCCATATGCTGCACTGCCCATTGTGGACGACGAACTTAATAGTTTCAAGAAGAAGGTATCATACAATCAGTGAATTACTCGGAATGGGCCGCCTCCATTGTGGTTGTCAAGAAAGCTCACGGTGGAGTTCGGATATGTGCCGACTTTTCTACTGGCTTGAACGCGGCGTCAATGAATTACGAATATCCTCTACCAATGCCAGAAGACCTTTTCACGAAGCTCAATGGGGGACAGTGTTTTGCCAAAGTGGAACTTGCTGACGCATATCTACAGATACCCGTGGAAGAAAAGTCGCGGAAATTGCTGACAATCAATACTCACAGAGGTTTGTTCTAGTATACACGACTACCATTCGGCACGAAAACTGCACCAGCGATCTTCCAGCAGATAATGGACACCATGCTGTCTGACCTTCGCGATTGTGTTGCTTATTTGGACGATTTTATAATCATGGACTGCGACGTTGCAGATATGGTACAAAGACTGGACATGTTGTTGTCAAGAATTAAAGAGTATGGATTCCGGCTGAGGAAGGAGAAGTGCATTTTTATGTTGCACAGTGTCAAATATCTTGGGTTCATTATTGATAAACATGGACGCCATCCAGATCCGGCTAGTGTTGAAACAATCAAGACGATGCCTCCACTGAAAGATGTATCCGGCCTTCGTGCTTTTCTCGGACTTGTCAGCTATTATGGAGCATTTCTTCCTACACTTCATCAACTCAGAGGGCCGCTCAACAGACTGCTAACAAAGGATTCAGAATGGGAATGGACAACAGAATGTCAACGGAGCTTCGAGAAATTTAAAGCGATGATTACATCTGATTTGCTTCTGACCCTCTTCAATCCGTCTCTTCCAATAGAGGTTGCATCTGACGCGTCAAACTTTGGAATCGGTGCAGTAATTTCCCATGTCTTTCCAGATGGATCAGAAAAAGCCATTGCGCACGCTGCCAGATCATTGACACCAGCCGCGAAGAACTATAGTCAAATTGAAAAGAGGCACGTTCCATCATTTTCGCAGTTAAGAAGTTTCACAAAATGCTGTATGGTAGGCGGTTCACTCTTCTCATAGACCACAAATCTTTGCTGACTATTTTCGGTTCAAAGAAAGGCATTCCGGTTTACACTGCAAACCGACTGCAACTTTGGGCCACAATGTTACTCGCCTATGACTTCAATATTCAATACTGGAACACGCAAGAATTTAGCAAAGCCGATTCCTTGTCACTCCTAATCAACTCGAAGTAACCAGAATCTGACGACTCTGTCATTGCGTCAGTTACAGATGAACCGGAGGTTCGTCAAATCCCCTTCGACAACATAAGAGCCCTGCCCGTTACTGCTACGAACATCAAGAAATTAATCAATCACGACGAAGTCTTACAGAAGGTGATGCACTATGTACGCACAAGGTGGAATCAACACAACCTGGACTCCAATATCCGACAATTGTTTCACAGACGTGACTCCCTCTCCATTATTGACGGTTGTCTCATGTTTGATGACCGGGTCGTCGTGCCACGGGTGTTACGTGACAAAGTACCGAAACAGTTTCATACCGGCCATCCAGGTATAAACAGAATGAAAGCTCTCGCGCGCAGTTACGTATATTGGCCGCAGATGGATTCGGAAATTGAGCGGTTCTGTCAAAGATGCGAAGGATGTCAGCTAGCAGCTAAAGCACCCCCGAAGTGTCCGTGGAAACCATGGTCAGACGCATAAAAACCGTGGCAACGTCTCCATCTGGATTTCGCGGGGCCAGTTAATGGTCAATACTACATGATCTTGGTCGATGCATTCACCAATTGACCGGAAGTTGTCCCAATGACAAACCCGAACTCTATATCACTAATATCAGATCTCAACAAGTTATTCAGCTATTTTGGCATTCCGGAGAATATTGTATCGGATAATGGATCACAATTCACATCCGCAACTTTCCGGACATTTTGCGAACATCATGGTATTCAGCAAAAATTCTCTCCCCCGTATCACCCACAATCTAATGGTCAAGCTGAAAGGTTCGTGTATACCTTCAAGCGGGCATTACTTAAAGCCGAAGGAGAGGAGACTCCAGTAGATGTCATTCGACATTTCTTGACTGCCTACCGCACTACGCCTAATCGCAATACACCAGGAGGAATCTCGCCAGCTGAATGTATGTTCGGACGGAAAATTCGTACATGGTTCGACAATATCAGACCATCACCAGTCACACCCGCCACCGAAGTACACAGGGCAGGCTATGCACAATGCATACGGCGTTTCAGTATTGGCGACTCAGTGCTTGCACGAGACTTCCGAGGTCAAGATAAATAAACACCTGCAGTGATCTCAAAACGCAATGGGAAGGTGATCTACGAAGTCGCTGTCAGGGAAGACACCTGGAGAAGACATATCAACCAGTTACGACGGTACCCTGGCTTACTTCCAAGCAAACCAGACTCAGCTTCATTACATTGGGACATTCTATTGGACAGCTTTGATTTGGAAAAAAAGGCTGACGGGCCGTTGTCAATCATCAGCGTGACAACACCAGGCTCTTTTTCTCTTAGACGGTCCAAACGAACACGGAAGCCCGTGAACCCCGTACAAATGAATCCGAGATGTCAGTCCTATCATACATGCCGAAAAAGAGGAGGTGTTAGGAGGCACTCACCAAAACAATCTAGTCAGCACATCGGTGACGGCTGATGAAATCAGTCATCATTTCAAACCATCCAGGGCCGCGGTAACGGCTGACAAAATCAGACAGCAACAAAGCATTGGGGGGGGGCACGTCGGACCGACAAGCAGGATACGTGCAAGTGAGTGTGGGTGTCACGCCAGCCCGAGAAACTAACGCCTATGGATTTGGCCTTACTTGGCCACTCGGGAACGAAGTGGCCTAAACAAGCAGACAGTGACTCATCAAGCAAATGGCCATATTTGGCCACTATTTCATGATATATATTTACAGGCATTTCATTCATTTGGTCGAACCGGTTTTTGGCAATACAACGTGTTTACCACAACCGTGTCTTCCTTGTCTCCGCGCAAGTAGACTAGGGGAAGCCGCGTAGCAGAAACCCAGGTCTAGCAGTCAAGCAGAATTAGAACGTTTGGTAAGGGAAAGGCGCGTTACATCACAGATTAATAGTGCCAGAGACTGATTCCCGCTTTGCAAGGAGTATCGGTCGCGCCTATGATATGGGAGACGATTGTGTATCAGACTTTAAACGAATTTGGTGGGCCAGATTGACTGCACGACTAAGTGAATGCACTTGATGCAATAATGGCACGTCAACATAAAATATTGCCATACGTTCTGTCGGGGAATTCGCAAGTTCCCCGAAAACATTGTGTGACAAAGGTTAACGAAGTACACTTGCGTGTGACCTTCACAGTTGGCTCGGTCATGTGCCACTTCGCCCTTCAACCCTTGTGCCAAACCTCTGACACCCCACCTGCACGCCTCAACGCTCACATGCCTACATCCCGCCTACGCGCATCACTGTACTGTTCGGCTCATCATTTGGTCCGCCTCTGAGCTGGTCTTCCTATTGGCCACAAACCCTTTAAATATGATTTGGTTTGTGACCGTGTTGTCTTCGGATTGAGTGACATAAGGAGGCTCTGGCTGGAGGCCAGTCTTTTCTCAGTGTTCATGCGTTAGCCTCTGGTGGTTTGGTTGGCCGGGAAGTTTCGAACTAGTCGTGCATACTCTGTGGTCCGTTGTTTATTACCGTTGACTGTCGTTCCGTTATACAGCGTTTCACTGACCGTTATTCCGTTATCTGTTTACGTGCACGTAGGACATTGAACCAGTTACAACACGTTCAACAGAAGGTACCAAGTTCAGGGCAACCATTGCGTTACGATCAAACAATGGTTTTCTGTTCCTGTTGCATACATACACAGCAACAGAAGCAGACGGAGAAAGTTCAACGCACAGTTGCAGTAAAATTATTTATTTATTTCTGTGGGCGCACTGGAATTGTTGTGAAATTTATAAGCCGTTGGACACACAGGTGGATGTTGGAAATGATGCTCATAAAGTGAATAGGGAATTATAGATATTGGAGATGCACAATCTAGTTCCATTTCAGGAGGCAGTCTTAAGGCCGAAGATAGAAAATAAACCGTTGGAACATCTGAACGTGGTAATTGTGGTTCTTTAAGTTATAGAAACAGCAATATATTCGTCAGAATATATGACAGATTGTTTCTGCGGTATGAAGTTCTTCTGAAACAGTAACAGCACCTCCTCTAGTGCATGTACCCAGCGCGTACAGTAAAATTATGCAAAATGACCAATCTTAGAACAACTCGGACATTTAACAGTTCTTAGTGGGCATTGCAGATTGTTTGCTCGATGTGTTGTTGATCCACACCGGAGACATTTGCCGAGAGGTTCGAAGGCAGCTGACGTTATCAGATTTCTGATAGTTGAAACCGAGTGTGACGACATCGAGAACAATTCACATTGTGATCGAAATTGTTCTTTAATACGAACCATTTCACAGGTCTTCTCCCAAGATAACTTGGATACGTTCGTAGTCAAAAGTTGTTTGCGAATTTCTTCTTTTCGTACCCCAACGTTAAACTATATATATATATATATATATATATATATATATATATTTATATATATATATATATATATATATATATAATCCTGTGAACCTTCACATTCCACCTATTATTCATGTCATGTCGAAACGGTGGACCACTTTTGATTGAATATTCAATCGCGCTTCATTTGGGACCAATGGCACAGTGACACAGTTGACACGGTTGCCTCATGAAAACGTGGCCGGAGTTCTATTGCCGGTCCTACCGTGGCAAAGGTACGCACTACTGACGACCTATAACGAGAGCGAAACTCGGGTCTAGCGCATTTTTGAAACGGGCTGGCCGGAAAGTCTATCTGGATACGAAGGCTATGCTCGAATGTGAGTCGCATTCAACTTGAAATTAACCAAATCCCCGATTACCCATTAATGAACCTAAGTTTGTCATAATCCCAAGAAAAGCAAAATGTCTTATACAACTTGGGAAGTGAATAGCCATATGGTCGTACCTACAGCGAACAAAATAATAACAAACTGTTTATTCAACTTCTCGCTCAATTCATTCGTAAAATTGTACGAACTACCAAGAAGCTGTGCCAAGTAAACGATAATTGATTAACCGTATACGAGGATGTGAACATATGTGGATTTGAAATGGGACTAGCTGAGGATGTGGATCCACATTGGGAAAGGTTGGAACGAAGAAGACGATCGGAATCGGAGAATATTTTGGAGGCAAGCGAATTGCATGCCTCAAAACGTCGAGCAACCATGAGATAACCGAGACACTACGATGAGGACTATAGCCATAGTTAGACAGGTGTCTCACGGAAATATATTGAGGCTGACTAGTTTTGGTTAGGAAAATGACCGGAGAAGAGTGTGGCCAAAGAGAGAGTGCGCTTGCATTCACAAAACGAAGAATAAGATCATATGGGATTGGAAATCGATCACTTCAAACATGAAACATAAAACGTGGATCTTCTCAGTCTAGTAGAAGCATTGTGAACATGAACAGGCCAAGTCAAGTTGTGGCTCAACGTGATGTATAAGTGTTAAATAGGGTGGGTAGTGAGAAGAAACTTGTACTTGGGAACAAGCGTCTAAACGTTGATGGTAATCTGTTCCCCCGAGAAGTGATAACGAAACATCTATGCATTTGGATATATTGGGCGATAGGAGGCGTGCATTAGATCAACTGACCATGCCGGCAAGGCGTTCTGGACGGCTCTGTGTGTTGGACAACGAAGGTGACATCATCTGCATACTCCCGGCAAAACGAATACTTCGGGACCTATGATATTGGAAATCGCTACCTTCCGGAACGAAAGCAAAAGTCAGTCTTCGTGGCACAAACCAAATATCAGTTTATTGAGTTTCTATGGGTTATTTTATAGACTAGACGCATCAGTAAAATTAATAATTACAACTGGTGCTGACGCTTTCGCTTTCTCACTGGTCGGTTCGACTCCGTTTGTAGTTCGTTTGTTTTAACGCGTGATGCAACAAAAACAACCTGGTTTACTCCGGTGTTCGTTGTAACAAAATCCGATGCTGAAGCAGCGTGCCGTGTTGATTGGTCCCCGCGCTGACATACCAGTCTGTTCGCGTTTTCGACACTGACTGGCCATAGCCTTCTGAGGATGAATGGTTGACTTCGTATCGATGCGTTTGTCCAATCCAATCCCCTTACATATGGGGCTTACAAATTTTAGAAGGAAAGATGAAGATAAATAGGAGGTACCCGACTTTGTGACGAGTGGGGAAGATTAAATACAGTTTAAGCGAGTGAACCAGGAACGACTCAAAAAAGTCTCTTAGCACCATCATGTGGGATGGTTGAGTGATATATGCTTTGGGCAAGTAAAGCAGAACCACTCTGTTGATGCTATTGAGAGCATCACCATAGTCGTTGAAACCGAAACTGACTAAACTACATTTGCTGTCTAAGGGTGACCAAATTGAGTGGACGAGAGAGAACAATACGCGGACCGATGTGGGTCAGTGTATTCATTCCGTAATATTGTCTATTCAGGGAGAAACCGGTCAGATACTTTCAACGCCACCGGGGCGCATGCAGTCGGTCAAAATTCGAACGTTTTTCTGTGGCACGGGCTTCATGCTAGTAGTGTTGCGAACCCAGAAGGCGGATGGCACAGAAGTTGTATATCTGGAGAAACCAATACACGACTTATGTCTCAACGGGACTACCAACAGAAACATTCATTTGCACGCCACACTCGTCCGAGGATGCTCCAGTCGCTTTGGACACCATGTCTCAGTTCCATCATGTGGCGAAAGCCATTCTACGTGATGCTACCCACTAATGATCCTTCCCGTATTTCTCCCGCCATCATTTCGATCCATGCTGCTACTGAATAGTGGTGTAAGTAGTATGGTGCGACCGTCTGCCCTCACTACAGTAGTTCCTGAACAGTCGGCATTTTTCCTGTGTGATTTATTCTGTGGGTGAATCTGTGAGGGGAGCGGCCGAACTTTCGGTATATTCTCTGAATAGGAATACCGACAGTCCATCTGGCCCTGCTAATTTGATTTGTATCATCAGTTACACTTATCGCGGTGCGTTCGCTACGGAAAATGATTCACGTATAAAAGTTAAGGGGCGGTTTGGTTAACGTTCGGATTTACACCTCAATTTTTAACATTCGGCGGCGGCAGATTTCAATCGAGTGTCTCATTACCTTCTGGATTTTGTCGCAGCTTTTGCATCGAACGCCGTCTGAGTGTACACACACACTTGGGTAGCACTATCTCGTCAGCCTGTAATATTGCGGATGAGATATCAGCGAGGATGGGAAAGGCACGAGTTGCCTTTGCCAAACTGCGTCATCTGTAGCGTCGCAAAGACATTCGGTTGTCGCTGAAAGGAAGGGTATATAATGCCTGTGTGCGTTCCATTTTGCTGTATGGTTCGGAAACATGACCTGTTCACAAGGAAGATATCAACAGGCTTGCTGTGTTCGACCACCGTTGTCTCCGCCAATTGGCCCACATTAAGTGGGCTGATCGCGTGAGCAATGTGGCAGTTCGCCGGCGCGCATTCCGGAACGTTCGGGGTGCGCGATCAATTGGTCAACTAATTACGTTGCACAGCTTGCGATGGTTGGGTCACGTGCTCCGTATGCCAGCTGAGCGTTTACCGTACCGGGCATTATATACTGAGGGCACTAGCGATTGGGTTAAACCGCGTGGTGGTCAAGCAACAACGTGGTCAGGAAATATGAAGACTTTGACTGCTCCATTGAGCAAAGTGGGCAGGCATCGCCTGCCTGGATAGGGTCCTCGTGATCACTCAAACCGTTGGTTAGATACGCTATCTGAGATGGCGGTGTGTCGCAGTCAATGGCGTGCCTGTATCCATACCATTTCTAGTTCTTCCTCTTAGTCTTCTTTAATATTTGTTGACCCTCGTAGTAACGTTTCCTTCTAGGATATTCCACGTCACTGTGGAGGTGAGCGGCGGCCCGAGCCACAGTACCTTTGGTCAGGCTCACGGCTGTTATGATGATGAGTGCACACAACATTAAGGCGATGTTTGTTTGTTTTTGTTGCTGACGGAAGCGCTTCCATCACTGCAAAGCCGTTTACTTGGAAGAATGAAAATCAGTCAGCATGTATGTAATCCCTCCCCAGGGGTGACAGACTTGAAAGAAACAAAATTTCAAATAACTACTCAACCAGCCACAGTGGGGGGAAAGATCGGAATGAAAAAGTGAGCCAGTCTATTATGAAAAGCACTTCGATCAGTCTGTCGAACTTCCGAGAAAGGTACTGTTGCAGCTTCAGCTTGCAATCCGAGCAAGGAGACAATTGCTGATGATGAGTTCTACTCTGAACAGCATGAGAAAGCTTAACAATCATACAGCTTAAATTACCCGGTGGCGATTTTTTGCTAACTGAAAATGCTTGTGGGTTACTTACACAGTTTGTCAAGATGGGCTTCCATTTTGGTCAAGAAAAATGAGTACTACTTCGTAGACTGAATGTCACAAGATAGCTCATATGGAATAGAATAAAATCAACTGGAAGATGCTAACAAAGCGTCCAGATGCCTGAAAACAGATATAGAGAACTGTAGTAACAAAATCAGGGACTTCTAATAACCCTCAGAATCGTACTCGGACTGAAACTTCTGTGTAAATAATAAGGAGAAGGCCTTCAACTGGTAATCACCCGACAACAACCCGGATTTGCAAATGTACATCAGTATTAAGAAAATCAGTGTCTGCCGTCGACTGATCTCACTGGCGCCTGCAAAGTCACAAGCTGTAAGTTCACTGATTCAATACAGAACAAAGAACTTGGCGAATAACGGAAGACGCAACCTTGAAGCCGTTCGTCCAATCCCGTGTGAACTTGTCTCAAGCTAGAATCGTCTAGTGTGTCGCGGGTCGGATAAGCGGATTTACATTGCAAGAATGCACCACATAAGTGGAAGCCGGAACTTTTGGCCACTAATAAAGCTTAACCGGGCAAACTGCGAATACGAGTCGTGTAATCAGACACTATTACTATATGGCATATTCTATTCAGTAGCAACCTTTCGACTCAAAACTCGTCATCATTTAATTATTCGCCAATCGCAACAAGCCTGAACGGTAACCCACACTCCTTTGACGGGATGAAACGAAATTTCACTACCCGAATATGAGGCCTTCCAACAGTTTCTGCTAAATGGGAAAACATGAAACAATGCTCAAACTTGAAGTGAACTCTTCCTTTGACCGACCGAGTACTTTGAGAGACCTCAGAAAATTTTTTAACGCGTTCTCTGTAGGACTGCGCACAAACGCTGCCGTTGACATATCATGGGTTGGAATTTTCCAAGAGGAATGTGCCGGTCGATCGTTTTCCCCTTTTTATTTGTCCATAATCATATTGACAATCTGAAATAACACAGCTAGATAAAGCTTACGAGTGAACTATAGCTGACTCTACTGTAATATTCGCATTAAATTACGTATATATATAACAGACTATACAGCAACTGCGGGTTTCATCGGTTGTCAAACAAGCCGGTAGTGTATAAGTTGGCTTCAGTCACAATATTGACCATCGCGCAGCTGAAGTTATGTACTTTCGGCGTAGCTTACAAGGGCGATCGCTACGACAAAGTTGGACAATTTTCTTGCAACAACCAACATTACCACGTGTTGGTGAAATTAGCATATGTTCACTCGACAGTAGACCGCATAATCTACCCTGGCCAATTAGTGTCAAAGCTTTTCCAAAAGAGCATTCTAACATCGTTATCTTCCTTTGATCGAACGCGATTTCCGTATCCTTGAAATACACAAGGCCCTACGTGTATTTGTCAGCAAATGAAGCCAACCATGTTACTGCCCATGGCAGTTGAAAACGCTCGATGCAGGCCAAGTTCGCATTCGATGACTTCAACTACAACCAGGTGAAAATCGTTTCGCGGAGGATACTTATATCAGTGTGGAAAAATTCAATTTTGAGGTGAAAATTTTGGTGTTCAGTGAGGATGCTTACGACCAATAAAGTAATGCATAAAACTGAGCTCGTACTGCTCGGACAGATGTGACCTTACAAGTTATCAGGTAATCGATAGATACGAATGGAAACCATTCTACCACTAAAGTCAGGCCAATGCAGCGATAACGCATACGCTCTTGTCTCACTGAGACCTGCTGTGTTTGTCCAACCACTATCACGTCAATGTTCATCCAGTGACGGGGGAACTAGTCCGGCATGGAGCCACGCCCAAGTTGGATAGGTCAACGCCCTCAGATAAGTGCGAACAAACAAATAAACCCAACAAATACCACTCATCAACGCACTACGTGGGGGATGGGTTGAACGGAAGCAACAAAACCTGAACTGGGTCGAGCGGGATCGGAATACACATCACTGTGGTTGCACTGACAGTTAGTAACCTCTGGATAATAGGACTGGAGGAAGCGATCATTCTGGTACTGGATGCAGTGACGTATAGGTACGGGTTCTTACACAAAACAACCGCCCTCTGTTGATTGGCTTTGATGGGTAACAACAGCAGGGGAATCGCAATGAATATCTAGGATAGTGATGTTGCGAATCAGGCGGCTCAACTCCCGCTCAGGATTTGGAATCTATGCATGATGTGCTGACCTGGAACGTTTATTTCCGAATGTAAGAAAAAACCTTACGAACAGCCCCTCTAACTCGTGGACGGAAGGCGGCTCAAACGTCTATTGGTCACGATTACCAGTCTGGCAATCGGCGAATGAATTGTCTACCCACGAATTACTGGTAACCAACCCGCCCTAGTCAAGCCCGTCTAAGTCTGATATTGTAGGTACTCTTATTCCTACTTGTATACTCGGCCGTTCATTTTGGCCTTCAAGCTTGGTCAAGAAGCGGGTAGGAGCAATTAGCACACCTACTCCAACCAACAGCAATTTTAGGTGCGTCCAATCGCTTCTCGGTACACACTGTCAGATATCGTCTTCGCCAGTCACCATGTGTGGTGCAAAGAAACTGCGTTCAGTCGGATAAAGTAACAAATGCCATACATTATCAATAGAAAAAGAGCGAGTTAACGACTTGCTAGTGTTCATCAACGCCAATCGCAGGTTATTTCACCCACGCAGAGGTCCGGAAGAGGGCAATTCATCTGTTCGGTGTACGTCCAGCACAAGAGCTAAGAGCGGGCTCATTCCGTGGGGGTTGTACAGATCCCGTTAACCGGCGACGTGGTGCACCTTAGCGAACTGGCATACCAGGTTGTCTCAGTAATAAAAAGCAGCTATCAGTTATTCGAAAACCACGCTCGACGAATTAGCTGTCGAACGCAAGTGATTGCAACAAGAACAATGCCCGAGTCCGAACAGGTCACATACATTAATCGCTTTAAGCATGCGCGTCAAAAGCGACACCCGTAAGGCGGACCATAAATTAGCTGGTAGCACAAACGCTACCCAATTCAAGTTAAATACGGTTGTCCCTATATGACAAGGTGAACTAAAGACGGAACCGTTCTAGGATCCTGGGTTTGAGACTGACACACACACGATAAGGCTTCTCACAGTTATTTCTGCCATAAAATAGAGACCTATCGCAAAGGCCACAAAGATAACTCGATTCCCGATGTCATTGAGACTGGAGTCAGATTTGCCGAGCAGATCCCATATATCACCTTACCTACACGAATAATCAGTAAGTAGGGTCCAACTTAACTTTCAATTCCACGTGATAAACTCGTGAAACGAGTGGGAGATGGAACGTTTCCGACCGTGAAAAAATTACCTAGAACGGACGCTGAAAAATGAACGTGGTTTTTCAATCAGGCCTACTGTGAGATTGATAGGGAATCAGTTAACACGCTGTGAGTGCTGTTTACTTCTTTCAGTTGTAAATCTCAGTTACTCGTCTTTTTTCTATTTCATAAAGTCATTCTCAAGAAAGCGCTGTATTCATCACATCATGGTGGTTCCCGAATGTTTCGATACTTTAGCAAGCATGTCTTGATTTACCTGTACAAACTGTAATGTTGGTCTGCTATTTCTGTTTTCCATTCTATAGGATGTGCACCTGTAACCAACCAGTGAAACGATAACTAAATCCGTTCATCTTACCCAAGACTGTGTGATAAACATTGTGAAACAAATGTATCCAAAATGGTGGGTAAGGGCAGAACTCAACATAAAACTTTATTCTCGAATTATACCAGAACATCCACGTTAGGATAGACAGTAGTGATACAAAACGTGGAGTACGTAGAAATGGTCACCAGATATAAAAACCTGATGTGAATTACGAGACTCAGGACTTAATCAAACGATCTAGTACGTTGGTAAGCCAAAATGAAATCGCTTGCAAGCACCGACCCACACTGGAACCATCTATCCATCCTCATCTGTTTGGCACCCAGAAACAGCTCGAAGTATCCGCCGTCATCAACATAGACCCTCTCAGTCAGCACGCGGTAACGGCCAGCAGCAAAGCGTTTAAACCCAACCAATGCGAAGTCTATGACGGACGTTCATGTGACCTAATGTTCAATGGGGTTGCTTAGTAGGCCTTTAAACAGCTTCATTCTGAAGTTATGGATCAGGAGTAACGAAAATACGACGGCAAGATGAGAATGGGGGACATCACACCAGTGACCCACTAGGAGAGACTAGTAGGATACACCCCTTATTGTTCGGAAACTGATATGCCCGATCTTAACGTACTATCGATACGTCCTTCACGCAGAAAAGGGTTGATAGTCACTCCAGCATCGCTGATTTCATTGAATCCGCCGCTATATTGCAGGGGTTCCATGCACACAGAAGTAGAGGACCTATGAATATCACACACATTCAACCTACGGAAGACGTCTATATAATTTTTTCACCACTATCCGTGACAAAGAGTTCAGTCAACCCCAAATTTCAAGAGAGCTCTGGATAGTCAGATAAGCAATGACTTCAGCGGAGACTCGCCATTCTAACCCAATGCAGGATATCTCCAAAGACTTGTCAAGAGGCAGATATGTTTGGACAAGTTACACCTTGTGCACCTAGAAAGGCAACGTCGACACCACGATTCCGGATTTTCCTGTATGCCAAGACAGTTTGTCTGATAAGTATTCATGCATCTGATGATGATACTATTGGATGCACGATCGGCAGCATAGCTCTCACTGTAGCCAGTGCAAAACGATGCACTTCACCCCAAGCGGTTTGCTTCGCGCTTCCCACTCATACATATTTCGTATCCAGTGTGAGTCGACAGAAATCAGACCAACAGGCTAGTTAGACGACTTCTTTACAGTCAGCCGACTCACGTACGTACAGACTAGTCCACCATCTGTGCAATTTCCCAGGACAGCCAAAAAGTATTAAAACGAGAACAACATAGAAAGTTACGACCGACTACCTCTTGTATCCGCTTCCGAAATCTCAGTTACCAGAAATGAATTTTACGGAAGTTTTTAAAAGAATATGCCCAAACAGGATCGTTTCCAAACACCACCACAGTCCCCACTCAATTTGAGTCGCACACAAATGGAGGTCCTGTCAATATACCTTGGTTTCAAGATCAGTTCCAAAGCTGGAACGCTAGTCCACATCAATACGAAAATTGGGGACGTACATGACCGGGTCAGTAGACTATGACCCACCTCAGAACTTTCGCAGGCCCAACGATACAAACAACTGAAAGCACTAAAGGACGACGTTAATTCTGTTATCTTTCGTCCGACAAACGATAGTGAACAAAATGGATTGTGATGAGGAACACATTCCCAACTACGCAAGCAATGCGCGGTGAAAAGCAAGCGGCGCCCCGACTGTATATTCTTCGCATATGCTGATGTATCGAAGCAGTACAATATAATAGGCTGAGACCTTTTGATGGAAGGACTCCATATGTGGATAGAATTCCAGACATAGACCAGATGAGCTATTACGTTCCGCACTATCTATGCACGGCTCGTCCAGACAAATTTGTTCATCGGTTTGGGGAAATACTAAAGTAAGTTAGGGGGACAGTGGTGCATCCTAAGTGACACATCTGACCTAAAACCTGAGTTAGAGCAGTACAATACAGGCGGAACATTGATTTTCAGTCGAAGTTGAAACTCTCTACGAGCGTACCATTTCAAAGGTCTACTGACTACACTTACCACTGTGTCGCAGATGGTTCACCGCAGATGTCGTTTGTTCTATAGGCGAGAGATTGAAAGAAGTGAATGGCACAGGAACGAGCAACAGCCTACCGATACGACTACGAACGGACATTCTTAAAGCAAGAGAATCGAGAGTGTAAGGTGAAATGAAATGCTTGACCTTATACAAGCATTCCGCGAATGAATGAGGCACTGATCATAACTAAACAGTTGCCGAACAGTGAAGGCCATCAACGCATTGCGCCCACAAGTTTATGTAACGCATAAACAAGAAGTGGGCAATCAGCTTTTCAGTCCTTGAGATACTACTGATAAAACGCCCCATAGGGCAGCCTGCTACAAACTCATATGGAGAGAGCAGTGCCAGACATTTTGTGGATTCCTTTCAACTGACCATGAGTGCCTTAATGAGAGCGCTTTTCGCGTACACGACCTGAATTTGCAAACCGATAATAGACAGACATTCATGATTGGAACCCTGAAAGGTTTGTTGCATACAGCTGGGAGCGAGCCGGGTGGTCAGACACTGAATATGACATGCCGAGAGGAAAGATTGAGTTTACCTCTCAGATTACGCGGTGTCAGCAATAACCTGGGCAGTTAGGAACTGCCGTGACATCAACTAAAACAGTTACTAAAAGACCTTGGGACTTTTACCACCATGCAAACCAATAACTCCGATGCCTGCCAATTCATTTGCAACGTCAGTTGAACTAGTCGGATGTTGAAAACCTAGATAAATAGGCAAGCCTCCACGTGGTGCTGCAACAGTACCCCGTCATACCAACCTACCACCAAGTGTGTGAGTCTAACCAATCGATTGAGAAGGATTTGTCGGCCATCGTAAATTCATCCGATTTCAAGCCAGTCCATCGCGTGCTATTTCGAAGCGATCACATTGAGATTTACTACGCACCATCAACCGTTTTTGCGCAGCCAGGAACTGCAGAGCAACTCTGGAAGTCTCCTTGTTCCCAGTTTCGTTCTCTTATCCCGTTAACCGCTACTATTTCGGCCAATGTTTTACATCAATGGCGTCATGTACTCGATTGAGCACACTATGGGTAACGTCATCTACATCATTCAAGTGGTTAACTGATAAACCCCATGATAAATTTTGCTCGAACAGAAGAGGAGCGTGTATCTGTGTAAGGAACTTGCAACGTTAAGGTAACAATTCTTGCACCTATGACGGTGTGCCGAATGCGACCCACTCGTCGGAATAAACGTGCGTCTAGTTGTGAACCAGACACGATCGTGCTGTGCCTGAAGTTGACGTTGACCTCGTCAATAGTGATTAGGATGAAAAACGAAAGCTTTGTTGTGTCATGTCCGCTTCAGATTTTCTTATCAGACTCAGAGTCGTAGTGGTATGAGTGTCATCCACAGTGAGGCTAACTGGAAGTGTCATCCATACAAGGTAAACAGAAATTCAAACCCCGAGATGCCGTACAGGACAAAATTAAACCGCACGAGAAAAACGGCTACATGCCAAATATCAATGAGTGATAAGTACCATAGACAGTTGTCTGTAAGTTATAAACTAGTTATGCCGGAACCGTTGGCTTGGAAAGAGCTGCGAGTAACCGTGACCAGCACGGGAAATGACAAGAACCGACGACAAGCACAACAAACTCAGCTGCCACCAAAACCAAACGAGACAAGTCCGTAGATTTTGCCCTGCCGTACACGTATCACGAGATCAGCGACTGTGTGAAATACACTACAGAAACATTCAAAAGACCCACAAACATACATACACGTGACCAGTCGAGACCTAAAGTCGCTGACCAATCGAATGTTTGAAGTCTATAACGGCTCGAACGACAACCTTTCACGACATGAAATACGAAGCCCCGGATTTCAACAATATTTACACACTGATAGGCAAAATAGATGTCAGCAGGGATGACAGCTGTAGAACAAAGTACTGTTCACAAAACGCTTGAATTTGTCATGTTTAAGGCAAAGTGGTCTAGTGCAACAGACGACATTTAGATAACACAGAAGCGTGGCATTTTTTGAAACAGTGCGTACTGCCCCGGGATCGTAATAAATGAGGAAGTCAATACAAACATTTTTAGCGCATTATGAAATCCATTCCATAAAAACATCAATCAAGTCTATCAGGATGACAACGCACTATGGGTTTTCTTGTGGAACCCCACCTTGGTTCATAAATGATCTGAAAATGCTTCTTTACAAAGCCAGTGCGCGGGAAACTGATATAACCTACCAGCTCCCTTCTAGTCTGAACGGACAGTGCAGGTAGCTGGGTTGCACCGGCCACAGCCCCAGAAAATCGACATCGTGACAAGTCTAAATGCTTATTACAGAAAAAAATTGCCCTCAACGGGAGACATCCAAGGATACGCTAGAGTAAACAAGAGACGTTTACGTTAAAGGAACAAAGTAGGTCTCGGGCAAAATGTGCACATAAGTATATAATAGATAAATACCAAGGGCATTCTAATTTGACGGAAAATAAATCAGATCAAAAGTTACGGGAGTTATGCAGCACACAAATAATCTGCACGGTCGGTGAAAATGGAAACATCCGCGGGCGTATTCACGAGGGACTTCGACTCAACCAATCGGATTGGCGGCATGTTCTTCCCACATTGTTTGGCCAGAACAGGCACAGACCTTTTTTGTATTTGACCGCAAAGCTGCCGATCTAGCGATGATACCACACGCAATTCTGAGAGCGTTGGACCATGTGGGAGTGAACAAAACCCGTTAAAACTTGCAGGATGAGTGATACAAATTACTAGGTACATAGAACATACGACAAAGTATCAATCTATTCATGTGTCAACCCTTTTCATCTATCACTGGCTTCGCTTGACAATCCGCTGTTGCACCCGTCCAGTCGCAAGCCACCGTACACTTTTACGCATCATTTCGGATAAGAACAGAAACCGACAGTGCCTTGTGCACCCGTGTTCGATTACACCGTATCGTCGCCTTGTCGCTTTACCAATCACCCATCGACAATATAGTGCTTAGTTAATCGGTTCGGTCTGCTCTAAAGTCTAGCAGTTCTGAGTACTAGGGGTCTGCAAAACGAGTGCAACTGATAAGTAGCACTCAGAGTTAACAAAACACGTAGATGGCTGGAATTACAAGCCAGGGAAATCACTACAACCAGGACGTGAAAATTTAATTGTATCCTCTAGAAAAACCACTGAGGAGAAGGACCAAAAATAGCATCTTTATCTTTCCTTGCATGCATCTTAAAGAGCTATTGTGCCATGAAATATGCACCATCTCTGATTAGTTAGTCTTCTCACACCTGTGTAACACTTGCTCCGGTGTTTTCAACTTGTTTCTCTCCTTCAGTGAACCTAACATATTGAGAAAAAGCTCTCGAAGGTTGGCTTGTTTTATAAATTACGACAGGCTCTTAAGAGGCGCGAATGTCGCCATCGGAGTTCTGCCGATATCAACTCCATTCTGCATGCTAATTGCAGTTTGACAGAAATTTCGCCTCTAATTGGCAATTACCAATTGGCACACAGCAGGTAGAATCCGAGTTGTGCATGGTTGGTTTCGTACGGACAGTACCGGTGACTCGTCAGGTAGGCATTACGGAAAACAAGTGCGGACAGTATTAGGTGAATAAAATGAAGATAAACCACCGCGTACCTACAGGATACTACAATGGAGGTAAGTTGACGTCCACAACTAACTCACAGACTGTGGTTTTAAATGAAACAGTGAGATGAGATAATTGCATCAAGAGCGCGGGACAACCTGACCTGTTTGTGAAATGATCACGGCCGCTGACTCGCGTGGACTAGACTCCCGATTTCTCGGATTTGAACTGCGATGACGAACACAACGCTATCCTTGGAAAGGGAACCGAACCAAATCAGAGCTAGAATGACAGTCCGTGGTTGGATTTAAGTGGCGATTTTCTTAGGGTCGTAACATCCGGTAAAGGGTCTAAGGAACTGAGAGAAAGCGGGTTTTCTATACGAGTGGCCCTTTTTAGGGGAATGCAGTATATGGACAAAAATGAACCCGGCGCACACGAGATTAAAAATGAGCTCAGAAAAGAAAAAGAGCCAAGTGGCTGCCGGAAATAAGTTGCGCTCAGAGCTAACGCACACGGATGACGCAAGCACCTTTGTTCTGGCGGGGAGAGAAGAAAAACATGAAATTATCCAACCGAAAAACCGATTTAAATAAGATAGTCAGAAAGCACCAAATTCGATAGGAATTCACTTCGCACACTCGCGAAGATGAAGTAAACATATCCTCCCCAAAAGCGTAACTATGGGAGTTTCTAAAAAGGCCGTCTGCATCAAACTCTCATTTAGAGATGACCAGTTTGGAAAGATGACTAACTTCACGTTGAAACGCGCGTACAATGCAGCAAAAGCTGCTATTTTCCCACAAATGACTACGTTGCTTTTACTATCGGCCCAAAAGCGAAGTCTCATGTTCCCTCCTGGTTACCGTGTCTATCGACTTTTCTATTGGCGCGAAAACACCCATATCGGTGAGACCGAATAAACGTTTGAAACCGTGGTCAAGCATCAAACCCCAAGTTAGCTATAAAAAGCATTATCCCATCCGCTAGAGAGTAACACTCCGCGATGATGAAATTTCGTTTGATCCATCACGGAGTATTTATCGACCACGGGTCACAACATCAGCAGTGCATCACTGTTTGTGAATGCACACAATTTACACATTTCCAAATATGTCGGAGGCTCACTGTTTATTCACCGGCAGCCGGTTCTAACTAGCTGTTAATCTTTGTATACTCTGGGTTTAGCTGTGAGTATCATTCACGACCCAGCTCTAGTTGCACTTTCAGCCATTTCATCTGTTCTTTACTCTTATACTAGTTAGACGCTTACGACTGTTGACTGTATGATATGAATTCAGATCTTAACTGGTGTCTTCTGACAACTCTGCTCAAATGACTCAAAGGAACAAAATGTTCCAAATAAGTGCAGCCGTACAGATCGGAAAGTTAGTTTCGGATGCCACATAGCTCTATGCACGTGTGGGGCTTATCTGCATCCCGGCCACTGCTACCTGGTATACCGAACACAAAATTCACGCATGATAGATATCGTAACCAAACAACCATTGTGTTCGTACACAATGCGGTTGACCATACCTGGTTTGTGAATCCTCATCATGCAAGACAATCGAACGGCCAATCACTTCCCAGAGCTTGATATCTGCGTTCTCTGTCACTAACACACCTCGACCATTAGAATCAGAGAGGAAACTGCCCAATTTTCCTGAACAGCCCTGAGAAAAACACACCAAAATAAACGTAGTCTGAGACGAGGATAATTAGTATTGTCTAATGAAACAAAGTACGCGTAGATAGAAGATATCAAAAACATTGAAGAGTATCTGTACCAAATGTGGTGGGAATAAAGTCGAAAAGTGCGAACGTTGTGTGCGGACTGTTTTCGCAAATGCACTGAGAAGCAATTTGCAACACCAGGATGTTCATCCATCTCAAAGGCTTAGTTAAGGTGAACTCGATTAAAACGCCCCTGTGAAACACCATCTGGAATGGCTGAAACAAAAAGTATTGTACGTCCCGAAACAAATAGCAATTTTTAAGGGCAAGAGCGTTTTTTCCTGGGAGAGTACACTTCTCTCCACGAAATCCGATCGAGAAGCGACCAAGTAAATCATGTTACCTTGTCAGAACCGTCAAAATAGTCAAATGCCCGACTACTATTCGTAAAGTAAAGCACCGCAAACCATTTAAAAGATAATATGCTAGCCACTATCTCTGGTTGGAAGCTAAGTCTGACGACCGCAAAACCATCATCACATGTCGAGGTAAGCAATAACAATATGTACACGATGTCAGGGATAAAAAGAGAACTAAGTAGTGTTACGCCACTCATTACTTCCTATAGTGTTGGAGTAAACGAAGGCTGCGGTATTTTCAGACTGTTCAGGTTTAGGTAAGTCAGATAAAGACTGGTCAAACTCAAGAAATCTCGACCGAATTATTTGGGCTCGCTATCAAATAGGGAACGGAAGCAAGAGAAATACAATATAACACAGGATGTCTCCTGGGCGGTTCGAGTTTTCCGCAACTTACGTAAAACCTACCAAGTGAGGTTTCCTTCATTCTGACTTCACGTAGGTGGACCATTCGTTCACACAGCAACTGTCACTTGAGTGAGTAATTTTATACTTCTAATAATCTGTGTGACCACATCTAGAAAATGTCGTCTGAAGAGTATTGCATATATGCCCAAAAGAACAGCTGTCAAGATTTACTTCGACGTGCATCAGACAGCAAGACTAGTGTAGAATATGTCTCGTATTACGTTCGCTCATCACCACAGCAACATACCAGTGGTTCTAACTGAGGCTTAACTGCCACAAAACCATAAAGAAAAAAGTGAACCCTGTGTAGGGAAGGAGGAGAAATAAACAAGGGGACCGGCAGGGACTTAATCACTAAAAGGTGCCTACACATTGCTAACAAACCACACTGTAAGTGAAAGTAAGGCGTCATCAGCAACAGAGCTTCTGCCAGGCCTTCACTTCCCGCGTCATTAAATGCACTCGTCCCAGAGACAACTCAGACAAACAACCACAGTATTCACGCCACCGAGTTCGATTAGCCGCCTTCTCACCTAACGTCACCAACCACCGGCTCTGGGAGTCGCGAGCACCCCAGCCTGGGAAACAAACCCGATCTACAGCGACCAACCACTTCGTGAGCGATTTCATTTCTCTACACTAGGCCATCATCTGTCCACCTCAAACCTTTCGCCAGTCGGCTGCATTGTCAGCAAAGAGTGCTCAGGGTGGCAGGTGACTAGCTGGCATTCTTAATATATGACCTAACCATCTGAGTCTGCGCAAATGTGAGGACTGGATAAAATAACCAGTCTGACAACCAGTGCCGAACACCCGTTTCCTAAGCTCCTTGTTACTCGCTCGCTGGTGCCACCCGATACGAGCAATGGAACGCAGACATCGGCCCTCACAAGATGCCGGCGTGGACCTACTACCTGATGAAACACTGACTGACCTTGATTATGCTGACGACAAGGTGTTGCTGTTTGACAACTTTCAAGCAGCACAAACAATGCTAGACGCTATTTCGCGTTCTGCCAAATAATTCGAAATGCGCTTTGCAGCCTCAAAATGCAAAGTGCTTCTGCAAGATTGCTGTGACCACGTAGATTTGATGTTAGATAATGTAGTCATGGAAGTTGTTGACCGGTTTGTATACCTGGGAAGCTGCATCAGCCGCGGTGACTGGGGTATAGGGAATGAAACAGAAGCGCGTATCTCTAAGGCTAGGACGGTATTCGCCAATCTGGGGCATCTCTAGCGACAGAGAGGTATTTCTCTGAAGCTAAAAGTTCGCGTATATAAGACAACCGGTGAGGGTCGTGTTACTTTACGGTAGCGAAACCTAGCCGCTCAGGGTAGAAGACGTGAACCGCCTTCAAGTAGTTGATCACCGATGTCTGCGTTCAGTCACTCGTATCAGGTGGCACCAGCGTGTAAGTAACGAGGAGGTTAGAACGCGGGTGTTTGGTAGTGATTGTCAAACGAGATCTTTTGTTCAATCCCTATGCTTGCACAGGCTTAGGTGGTTAGGTCACGTATTAAGGATGCCAGCTAGTCGTTTTCCACACCGAGTACTGTTCGCTGACACTGCGACCGACTGGTGTAAGATGCGGGGTGGACAGATAATGACCTGGCGTAGGGAAATGAAGTCGTTCACCAAGGGGTTGGCCACTGTAGGTCGAGTTTGTCTCCCGGACTGGGGCCTCCGTGACTCACAGAGTCGGTGGCTGGATACTTCGGGTGAGATGGCGGCTAATCGGGCTGATCAGTGGCGTGGATGTTGTCGTTGTTTTGCCGAGTTGTCCGTGAAGTGAGTGCATTTACTGACGCGGGGCAGTGAAAGCCGCAAGGAAGCTAGCTGTCTTGCTGATGACGCCTTATTCTCACTTGCAGCTCGGTTGTTTGTTTGCAAGGTGTAGGCACCCTGATGTTGAATGTCTGAATATGGACGAAGTCATTTTCGGTAGTTAGGTCCCTTCCCGTCTTCTTATTTTCCTTCTCCCTCTTCCTATACAGGGTTTGCTTTTTCTTCATGGTTGTGTGGCACTTGAGCATTAACGTGAACCACTGATGTATTGTTGTCTATGGTGATATGATGATGATGACATCGGTGGTCAAACACCCGCAGACTGTTCACATCTACTCTCAACGGCCAAATTTTGCTGCCGCGAAGTAATACGGTCCTCACTGTTGTCTCATATACGCGACCGCTAAGCTTCAGAGAGTTACCTCTCTGTCGCCATAGATGACCCAGATTAGCGAATGCCACCCTAGCCTTAGAGATACGAGCTTCTACCTCACTTCCTACTCCTCCGCCAACGCTGATGCAGCCTCCCAGGTGCACCAACCGGTCAGCAACTTACATAACTTCTTTATCTAACATTAAATCTACGTAATCACAGCAATCTTGCAGAAGCACTCTGCACTTAGAGACTGCGAAGCGCATTCCGAAGTATTTAGCAGAACGCGAAATTGCGTCTAGCATTCATTGTGTTGCTTGAAATCTGTCAAACAGCAATACCTTGTCGTCGGCATAATCAAGATCAGTCAGCCTTCCACTTGGCAGGAGGTGCACGCCAGGATCTAGTGAGTGTCGCTATTTCGTCCATGAACGAAAATGGTGAAAGTGGACAGCCTTGACGTACGCCACTCCTGGTGCTGATTAGTCAACGTGCGTTCATGAATTCTGCTGAATCACCACAAATCTACTTTTGCGTTAATCGCAGTGTTCTTTGAGAATAGACCTGTTAGCAAGAGGTTCGCACAGCCGTTGAGATTTCAGTCCAGTGCTCGTTTGCAATACTTCACCATTAAGACCCGGTCTGCTTAACTGATATTACCGTTTGACATGCGTTTCGCACACGCTTGTTGCTCAAGTCCCAACTGTAGATTTTATGGTTGCCAGCAGCTGCAGGAACAACGGCTTGATTCGACTAAAAATGGTCACTTCAAAATAAACGATAATCCTTAATGGAGCGGCGCCACCAATAGCTGACGGTGATGTAATCAAGGTGCGTCCCCGGGTGAGTTTCACAGAATGGCCGCCGTGTGACGTGCTACAAACGTCTGCCCCAAAATGATTATAAAAACTGACATTTCTTGACGTATATGTTAAAGGGGAGAGTAGGCAGATGCTTCAACTGCTAATAGGAAATGTGGGTATCATTCCAGTGGTCCTCATTTTAGTTGTAGTGCGGTTCTTTGCGATGCAAACTAGACAGAAGTCATCGCTTTTTGTCGCTATAGGGGCCATCAGACAGTACACATGTTTCCGTTACTTTAGTCTGTTGATTATGCATATCATTTTTAGCTTCCATGCGCGCTCCGTTGATTAGACCAAGCACAGCTTATACAATTTGCAATCTTCTGTTTTTGCGTTCATCGATACTTTGCATCACATGCAAAACGTAGCAAAACACCATGCACGCTTAAAAACAAGGCGAACCGATTAACTGCGATTAATAAGCCGTTTACAAAGCCAAGCCGCATGAAAAATTTGACACGAAAGTGTGAATTCAGTGAAACCTCAATAAATACATGAACAAACCGACCTGGTGGTTGACAAAAACATCTCCGCAAGATTCAGCAGCACCAGAAAGATCCCCAAGCGCGTGGATCGTCAAGGTGATATGCCGTTCGGGCGGTAAGTTATCCACCGATACATCCACTATCAAAGTCTCTTCGGATGGTTGAAACAAACGACACACTCCGCACATTATTTCACCTTTTAAAATAGTTGCCACGCCGGATCCAAAATCACAATCTAAGCAATCAAAAACAGACTGAATTTGATCAACTTTGCATCGATTTTGCACCCGAGGAGGCACTTCGAAAAAGAGCTGGATAACCAGCTTCTCGAATGTTTTTGAGCAGCGTTGAGACCGGTAAAGCGGTTTCCACTAAAACGAAACCCTCTTTCTCATCTAGTTGAAACGATTTAATTTCTAGTCATGATGTGTCAACAATGGAAAACGGGAAATAGACTTACCTGGCATGCCTTCCAACAGAGTTGCCAAGTTTTGGTGGGGAACTGCGCCAGCAAAATTGACTGCAATTTCGAAAAGCTTATTTGGAGACGAAATGAAAGGCAAACTCACATACCATTTGGCTTAGAAGTGAGACTGCAACGAAATGAAGAACGAGTGAACTTAGTCAGAGTATTACAGAACAGACATTGTTTGCGTAAGATTGCAAGTCTGGGCACCCAGAGTGAAAGCAAGATTAGACTCCCTTTTCCAGAGAACGAAAGGAGTGTTCACGTTCACCAGACTTCATACAATGTATGCGGGAGCCACCAGGGGTTCGCGAGTAAAAGATGTCGGTGTACACTAATCTGTTGGTGTACTGCCTAGTTTAGCACCCAAACCACCAGGTGCAACAAAGGTAATGTCTCTGGCCCTGCAAAGCCAAGTTTACGGGTCTAATTGGTGCCTTCTAATTGGTGTGCGTATGTGCATGCAAAAACGCATTGCACCGCACGTGATATAAGCGACCGATAACAGAGAACCTGTCTGTTGCAACTCTGTGATAATTTCATTTTCTGCTAGGCATCAGAATGGTGCACGCTGCAGAATTGTGTCCCACGGAAGCTTTTGAGCTGTTTGGTTTGACAGGCGAAACGTTCGATCGACCACCCAAGGACAAGCACGGGTACACAGTCGATGCTTTGAGAGAGTCGCGGATTCCTTGTCTGCTTGCAGTAAGAATGCAGAGTAACTCAACGTACTGGTCACTAACAACAACCAGTAGATATTTATGCATAAAAAGAGTGTTTGTGCTCACATATGTGGATATGTGTACAAGTACAAACATCTAAGATTTTTCCGCATATTATAAACATGCGATCAAATTTTCGTACGCACGATTATAATCGCAGTTATAACTGCAAAATGCAATTAGTATGAAAGGCAGAGTATTTATCAAAAGTTGGGAGGAAAGGTAGGCCGGTACAATTAATGAAAACTGTCCAGTTTCATAATTGAATGTGCGCCTCGATTCAAAGTGAATTACGAGGCTCTAAGGTGAAGGATAGCTGCCATCTTCGATAACTTCCATGCATTGTATATACATACTGCGAGTCGGAGTGTTTGCACAAATGTGGAATTGCAATCCAAGAGTCCTGGACAGCATCGACCTGTCCAACGTCCGACGGGTGAGTAGGTCCTTTCCCATTTGTCCGTTAAATCAACACATTCCAGAGGTTCTTGACAGTGTTAAGGTCAGAAGTGTGCGAAATTAACATGACTGGCTTACAGTTCTGTCATCCAAAGAAGACTTTTGTCACTGAGCAACTGCCTTGCTGGGATGTTAAGTGCCTAACAGGCCCAAAAATCGTAGCAAATGACGTGGAGGTGTGAATACAACAGTACAAGCACTGCGCTCCTTACAAAAAGGCCAATTATTATTTACAGTAAAAACTGGGGATGCTGCGGTCCAGCAATGAGCCACCTCCATATACCTCCACTGATAAACAGGTGTAAAACAAGTTGTAACTCACTTACGAACAAGCCACCCTGTCAAAGGCGATGCTCATTGAATCGATGGCAGGAAAGACAAGAGCTTCCGATCGTAATAGGAAGGATTATCAGTTTGATGCCCCATTCAGACTATTTCTACCTGACGAGTCCAGACAAGGACGAAACTGTTCGCGGAGTGTCAGTTTGGGGTCAAGAATCAATAACCATTCTAGAAGACATTTCCAGAACCTGTAGCCATATCCAGTGCAAACGAGTCACCTGAGGTGAGCTGTTTTCATCCGCACTAATGGGGGTGTGAAACAAGTTAGAATTCGAATTACACAAAAAACGGGGAAAGGCACCTGGATACTAAAAACAACTGTCTGTACTCAAACATTTAGCATCAGGGCACTAACACCTCATAGGCACACAACCGAGCTATAAATGAAAACCCAGGCATTATCAGCAAAAGACTCAAAAAAACTATCGCCTTCTCCCATCAGTAATTCCACTTACTTCAGAAGCACCCCGACAAAATAACAATACTCTCGTTACCGGGCCCGATTAGAAACCATCTCGCCTAAAGTCGCCAGCCATCGACATAACTAGTTAGAAAGGTCTCAGTCCGATAGACGGGCTTGATGTGCAGTAGCCTCCCTCTTGTTGAACGACCACTGTTCTCTACATCAGGGCTGGTCTCACGTAGAGTACAACGTTAATTATAGGTGGCGAGGTTCCACTAGGGACTGTTGCTCTTATTGGAACATATACTTGGGCTCGGATTATGTGTTAACACATAATTGGTACGTTGTCGTTCCGTTCTTAGTTCTGCTGTAGATCGGGTTTGTCTCCCAGGCTGGGGTCCTCGCGATTCCAGGAGCCCGGAGTTGGAGACATTAGGTGAGATGGCGGTTACTCGAACACAGTGGCGTGAACGTTGTTGTTTGTCCGAGTTGTCTTTGGAGCGAGTACACGTAACGACCCAGGGCAGTGAAAGCTCTCTTGCTAATGACACCTTACTTTCATTTACAGTGTGGTTACTTATTAGCAATGTGTAGGTACCTTGATATTGAATGTTTGAACATAGACGTAGCTGTCTTTGAGTGGTTAGGTCCATTCCCTTCAACTTTTTTATTCTCTTTTCTTGTACGGGGTTTGTTCTTTCTCTTCGTAGTTGTGTGGCAGTTGATCATCAACGAGAACCGCTGGTGCATTGCTGTCTATGGTGAGTTCTCTACATCAGACGGTCGGGTGTCTCATTGCACCTTGCGTTAGCCAGCGGCATCATTCGCAGTGCTCGATGGGCAAACCACTGACTGGCATCCTAGGATGCCATATGCCGTATGACGTGACCATCCAAATCTGTGCAAACTTAAGGAGTGAACTGAAGAATCCTCCTGACATTCACTATCGAACATCCGACTTTTAACCTCACGTTGTCTACCCACTGATGTCATCGATGCGAGCAACTGAAAGCAAACATCTATAGCGAAATACCTCAAAACGTTCCGTTTCTTCTGATCAGCTAGATTTCACATAATTAAAGTAGCACAGTTCTAAGAGCCGTCTTACAGACACGACCAACCGAAATAGTGTCCACACAATTAGTACACAAGAGGCAGCACAATGTTCGATGCGCACGGACGCGCTGAAACGAAAATGAGAGTGCACGATCACCGTCGGGTACGTGGAGTGGTCCCAACACACAACAATCAGTCACTCAACAGAACACCGGAACAGCAAGAGCAACGAGTTCCGATCGAATCTAATACACATGCCACCCCCGAGGGTGGCATGTGTATTAGATACGATACGAAACGAGCACAGGGCAACCTAACTTTCCTCTCTTCAGTCCAGTCTCTAAGTCAATTACAACCGAAGTTCGTGAGAATTGTTGTCTTCATAGATGCAATTCTTCGGTGCTCGTCTTTTTCCTGTCTACTCGGTAACGTCCCTCGTCTGCATATCTGGAACGACAAATACGGAAGAGTAATTAGCTGATATTCGCTAGATCATTGACCTGTACCGTTATATAACCGACGTTCAATCCATGCGCGCCTGCTTTTCAGCGATTTCAGCGATTTGTACACGGGTTCGAGGCTGGGGGCCCAATCTACCCGGATCCAGTCAGTTTGTTCGTTTCGATGTCCGGCGGTTTTCTGTTGACCTGAAAGGCAGTCATTGAAAACGGGGTGTAGCACCGCTCTTGGGGGTTACAGAAAGTACCAAGAACAGAGTAAAATAATAATCTAGCAAAACAGGATAAATTATTAATTTAACGGTTTATTAAGTAGGTGGGAATCCAATAACACTTTGAGACGGTCTTTAGAAGAGCAGCTAACAATCTCTAGTGGTAGGTCGTTCCAGTAGTTGATAACCCTATAAGAGAAGAACTGTTGTCTTAGGAAGGTCCGAGGTCGAAGCTTATAGAGCTTCTTGTCGTGGCCTCTTCGACTGTTATCACTTACTAGGGTAAAGAATTGTTGCACAAGTCCTGTGCTAAAGAGAAAATGTGTAAGAATTAAGTCGCCGCGGAGTCTACGAAACTCAAGTGGATAAAGATCGAGAATTTCAAGGCGAGACTCGTAGGATAGATGCCGCAAGCCAGTGACCATTTTGGTGGCCACTCGCTGGACACGTTCAATGGCGAGTATGTCCTTCTTCAAACCGGTGTAGACGACTTGATTGGCATACTCGAGCAATGGTCTTATGTAGACTCTGTAAAGCGTGTGAAAGGCGCGCTTGTCAATCCGGGGGAAGGTTCGTTTGATCATCCCGAGAGTCATGAGACCCCTTTTTGCGGCCAGCTGGTGATGATAAGAGAAGGACAACCCAGACGATAGCCAGATCCCTAGGTCTTTTTTGAGGTCTACTTTCGTGATACCTACTACACTTTGTGCACCATGTATCACGAATAGGTTCCCAGAGTCTCCTCCGAGTGACATGTGCGCACACTTACTGTCGTTTAGAGGGAGACTCCAATCCTCTGACCAGCACTTAATACGATCAAGGTCAATCTGCAATGCACTGGGGTCACAGGCGTTCCAGATTTTTAAGTCGTCGGCATAAAGGAGAGCGTTGCTAGAGATCAAATCGGGGAGATCATTGATGTAAATAAGAAACAACAATGGACCAAGTACCGATCCTTGAGGGACCCCCACAGAGACTGGGGATGGGGACGAAAGGCCTGAACCGGTTTTTACTCTGAAAGTCCTGTTACCAAGAAAGGAGGTTATCCAGCGGAGAACTTCTCCTTGAATCCCATAGGCTTCTAGTTTGTGCAGCAGAGGACCGTGTGGGACACGGTCGAAGGCTTTGGCAAAGTCGAAGAAGATAGCGTCCGAGATATGACCATTGTCTTTGGCCTCTGTTAGGCTATCCATGAAGATTAACATATTAGTTATGCATGACCGCTCAGGAAGAAAGCCATGCTGGGTCGAAGAGAAGAGGTTATTTGAGAAGAAATGCTTAAAGATAGTGCGTTTTAACAGTCGCTCCATTATCTTGCATGGGATGCTGGTAAGGCTGATCGGTCGATAACTAGCAGGAGAATGACGATCGCCTGTTTTAAATATAGGTGAGACATTGGCCTCTTTCCATGCCTCCGGAAGAGTGCCTGTCCGAAGTGTCTGTTTAAACAGATCGAAGAGAGGCATCGCCAAACTGACGGCCGCTTCTTTGAGGATCCGGGGATGGATCTTGTCTGGTCCCATGGCACTATAAGGATTGATCTTAAGCAAGAGGTCCTGAACGTCAGACACAGAAAAGTCAGCTGTCAGGATGGGTTGTTGGAAGTGCCTCTGCGGGAGAATTGGATGCCAGTTTGGCAGATCCACATTGTAGACTGATGAGTAGTATTCCCTGAACATCTCGGCAACCACTTGGGGGTTGGAGGAGGTTTCCCCGTCGGGAAGCCGCAGAGAAAGCGCTGAGGGCTTAGTTTTTCTCTGGCGTCGTATATACTTGAAAAGAAAATTCTTATTCTCGTGAGCTATTTGTAGGATTTTCGACTGTATGTGTTGGGTGTGTTGCCGGATTTCCCGCTTGCACCTGTTTCGTACAGAGCGAAAGGCCTCTAGATCCTCTGGCCTATCCGTTAGCTTCTGTTTAGAGAATAGACGAGAACGTAATTCAAGAAGGCGGCGTATGTTCCGCGGAAGCGGTGCACGAGAGGAGAACTTCAATAGTTTTCGAGGAACAAATGCCTCATCGGCTTCGTGAATGGCAGCTTTAAAGGAAAGGTAGTTCAAGTTCACTGAGTCGGATGTGAGGCTGAGTGTGCTTAAGAACGTCCTTAGTGCGTTAAAGTCTGCGTTTTGGAAGTTTCGGAATGAAGTCTTTGTTACAGCGTTTTGGAGCCAGTAACAGATAAAGTCAAAGTTTAGTAGCATATGGTCACTATGCCCTAGCGGCGGTTTGATGACCACCCTATCTACCAGGTGAGCCTCGTTCGTAATGACCAGATCGAGCAAGGAGGGTGTCTGTCCTGGACGGTGCCTTGTAGGTAGATCGACATGCTGTGTCCAGGCTTTCTCATGGATCAACATTGCCAAGGGTTTCGAGAACCCGCAGCCACAGTCCTCATGAGAAGCCGCCATAGAGTTGAGTTTGGGTGCGTTGAAGTCACCCATAATAAGATGGGAGAAACGCTGGGCAGACGTGAGTCTGTCTAAGGTAGCAAGGATGGCTTCGTCGTCGGATGCACTGCATGACGGCGAGCGGTACACAACACCGGTAAGAAGCGTGTCACGTTTGCGAAGTTGGAGTTTAATCCAGAGCGTGTCGCATTTCTCTGGGAAGGTAAATTCCCCTACGACAGCTGACACTGGGGGCTTCCGGTTCAGGAAAACGGCGCAGCCCCCCATGCGTCCACGGGAGGAGTCCGTCCGGTATAAGGAGTAACCAGGGACATGCAGTTCATTATCACTGATATCCGCGGAAAGCTGGTTGCAACTGCGCGTTACATTATTATTCTACTCTTCAAGGTCGTTTAACCCAAATATTTCGTGCATTGTTTAACGTATTCAGAGTTTCTACGCACGTTTCTATGCCGAATAAGGTGGGGCCAGCCTCGCTTGTTGGGATTACATCCAGCCCGATCGGCAAGAAAGGCGTTCTAAGTTGTTAGTGGACGGAGGTTGAGCGCATACCCACTTGTCCACTACAAATGGAAAGCGTTTCCTCCATTGTCAGTGGTTAATGGCCGAACCCACAGCGGTTCGTGCCATCGGGAGACGTTTCATCATATTCTTTAGATCCATCGCGAGGTCCGATCTGCAACCCGGTAAACTGTAAACCCGATGAGACTTCACGGTTTCTTCTTGAATGGAAAGTTGTGCATTGAGAAGACTGCTAGTTTGAGATTGGACTAAGGGCGGGGTAACTAGGTCATCAGAAAGGTACGACAGTACGCTACTTGAACAAACCTACGCAGAACTTGATTTTGCTGTCTACGATGGAACATTCATTTGCCAAGGTGCATCAAATGACCACGAAAGAGCAAGTGAAACTTCTATAAAGTTGATGATAGTGTCGCGATATCAGTTTGAGAGTGAATTAAAAACGGATTGTTTCGGTTATCGGAAAAAGATACGACAATACAACTCTTGCGGTGACAGTGATTCCCAACGAAACTACTATCAGTTACTAGACAGTTTTCGAGCGCCTGTCTAAAATATTTTCTTGCATGTCTGCTCTTCGAACCTTCATTTTTGATCGTTCAGCAGCGCAGGAATGGGCAGTGCGTGAAGTTTTCCCACACTGTGCCATTGTATTTCGTCGGTTTCATTTACTGTTTGATGCCTCTCGTAGATGCCGTCTGTTGGTAGAGTTTGGCGATTACCGGGGAAATCGTATTTACCAGGGCACCCGCAATGTGGTTTTCACTGCAAACACAAGACGGTTTAACAGTTTGCTGCAGGCTGTGAAGTCTCTCAGGGATGAGGCATGCCATTATCCCATGAACACTCGGTTCCTTCGTAAAAGTGGTTGGGCCCGACATGAACTTATTCGGTCACCGCCCGCTAGTCGTGTTGTAGAAACATTCTTGGTTTGCCACGTATTCCAACTATTTCGCTAGTTATTTTGACTGTTGACACTATTGACATTGTTTGGTTGCATGTCCGGGCTTTCTCGTAGGTTCGACCGCCCAAGGTCACAATTACAATTACACTTGCACCTTCCGAACGCTAGCTACTGGTCTGTTGCGCTTTGCTTCTGTTGTGTCTTGCTTACAGCTCGGTTTCCCGGTCTCTTTGCAATAAACGTCGTTGTCCTATAATCAGTTTTTCTGATTTAATTATTGTGGAGAATAGGCACGATTCTAGACAGAAACGTACCAGTCCTCTACAATTTGGTGAGCCCGATTATTAATCCATTTTTTCAGTAATTTTTTTTTCCGGTTCACCGCCGCAAATTATTTTAACCCGAAACCTCTTAATTGCGGTAAACCGTTTTCAATTTTCGAAGTTTACCTAATTTTA
>QNGE01000471.1:91669-170256 GCA_008508345.1 Paragonimus westermani
AAGATGGGAGAAACGCTGGGCAGACGTGAGTCTGTCTAAGGTAGCAAGGATGGCTTCGTCGTCGGATGCACTGCATGACGGCGAGCGGTACACAACACCGGTAAGAAGCGTGTCACGTTTGCGAAGTTGGAGTTTAATCCAGAGCGTGTCGCATTTCTCTGGGAAGGTAAATTCCCCTACGACAGCTGACACTGGGGGCTTCCGGTTCAGGAAAACGGCGCAGCCCCCCATGCGTCCACGGGAGGAGTCCGTCCGGTATAAGGAGTAACCAGGGACATGCAGTTCATTATCACTGATATCCGCGGAAAGCTGGTTGCAACTGCGCGTTACATTATTATTCTACTCTTCAAGGTCGTTTAACCCAAATATTTCGTGCATTGTTTAACGTATTCAGAGTTTCTACGCACGTTTCTATGCCGAATAAGGTGGGGCCAGCCTCGCTTGTTGGGATTACATCCAGCCCGATCGGCAAGAAAGGCGTTCTAAGTTGTTAGTGGACGGAGGTTGAGCGCATACCCACTTGTCCACTACAAATGGAAAGCGTTTCCTCCATTGTCAGTGGTTAATGGCCGAACCCACAGCGGTTCGTGCCATCGGGAGACGTTTCATCATATTCTTTAGATCCATCGCGAGGTCCGATCTGCAACCCGGTAAACTGTAAACCCGATGAGACTTCACGGTTTCTTCTTGAATGGAAAGTTGTGCATTGAGAAGACTGCTAGTTTGAGATTGGACTAAGGGCGGGGTAACTAGGTCATCAGAAAGGTACGACAGTACGCTACTTGAACAAACCTACGCAGAACTTGATTTTGCTGTCTACGATGGAACATTCATTTGCCAAGGTGCATCAAATGACCACGAAAGAGCAAGTGAAACTTCTATAAAGTTGATGATAGTGTCGCGATATCAGTTTGAGAGTGAATTAAAAACGGATTGTTTCGGTTATCGGAAAAAGATACGACAATACAACTCTTGCGGTGACAGTGATTCCCAACGAAACTACTATCAGTTACTAGACAGTTTTCGAGCGCCTGTCTAAAATATTTTCTTGCATGTCTGCTCTTCGAACCTTCATTTTTGATCGTTCAGCAGCGCAGGAATGGGCAGTGCGTGAAGTTTTCCCACACTGTGCCATTGTATTTCGTCGGTTTCATTTACTGTTTGATGCCTCTCGTAGATGCCGTCTGTTGGTAGAGTTTGGCGATTACCGGGGAAATCGTATTTACCAGGGCACCCGCAATGTGGTTTTCACTGCAAACACAAGACGGTTTAACAGTTTGCTGCAGGCTGTGAAGTCTCTCAGGGATGAGGCATGCCATTATCCCATGAACACTCGGTTCCTTCGTAAAAGTGGTTGGGCCCGACATGAACTTATTCGGTCACCGCCCGCTAGTCGTGTTGTAGAAACATTCTTGGTTTGCCACGTATTCCAACTATTTCGCTAGTTATTTTGACCGTTGACACTATTGACATTGTTTGGTTGCATGTCCGGGCTTTCTCGTAGGTTCGACCGCCCAAGGTCACAATTACAATTACACTTGCACCTTCCGAACGCTAGCTACTGGTCTGTTGCGCTTTGCTTCTGTTGTGTCTTGCTTACAGCTCGGTTTCCCGGTCTCTTTGCAATAAACGTCGTTGTCCTATAATCAGTTTTTCTGATTTAATTATTGTGGAGAATAGGCACGATTCTAGACAGAAACGTGCCAGGCCTCTACAGTGTGGAAAACGAGAACAAGCACACCAAATGTGTTGTATCGGAACTAACTAATGCCTATGCGTTTTGTCAGCACATCGTCGAACATTGCAATAGTGTGCTTGATGAACGCCAGTGCAGATTAAACACATAGCACATGAGATCTCTCGAAATGCTAATAGGTCTGAGACATTTCGGTGATTTTGGAACTATTGTCAAAATATGTCAGGGTTGTTTTCCTTAAAAGTCCTACCGGTACGAAGGTAGTAGATAAAACTTATGCGAAAGAGATGTAAGAATTGAGCTGTCACAAAGAACCCATCTTCCACGTTGACACTGTAAGGGGTGATAAGTGGGACTGCTGCTTTCATCCCAATGAATGATCTTCTTTTGCCACGTTGTTCTTATGTACAGTTTGACTGAGAGACCCCTTTCCAATTTGATTGTGGCCAGTCTCCTTTGAGGCCGAAATACTCTTCCTCGAGTTTGAGGAACCCGTTGTTTGTGGGCCTGTGGCCGTTTCTGATTCTCGTTTGGATACAGTAAGAAGGGCTGAAGGTGTTTACCAAGACAGCCGTTACCTTAGAGTTTACGAATGAAGTTATTAATCGTAGACAGGTTGCTGCTTTGTGAGGGGTCTATGAGTTACTGTCGAGCCATTTGGACCTTCCTTTGAACTGTTCACTCCTTGGCATGGGGGTTGTACAGGCAAGCGACTGAACATCTTTCGGGAACTTGCGGCAGGAAAAAGACAACAGGCAGCAGTAGAGCATGGTATGAATCGTTCTCTTTTAACACGGAGGAGGCTGCTGGGAACCGAGTGCCAGTAGTTATGAGAAGCTTGGTAGTAATCCCTAGTACCCCAAACTGCAACAGTTCCCCACATCACATGTGCCAAAGAGCGCTACCCAATTACTCTGCTTATGCAAGGTTGCATGTATGTCCAATGAATTAAGCCAGATGCTCGCACCTTTCACAAAATCCTCAGACGTCTCCTCTAGCAAACCCAGAAAGTTCAACCCTGAAGGTCGTATAACTCACCAGCAGATGCCGGAGATAGGGATAGTGGGAAATCTCATAGAAACACATACTAGACGAGCTGCTGAGGGTACTCCCAAGCAGTTCAAAATGAATGTTGGGGAAAGCTTTGAACGGTTGCATGCCCTAGAACTCGTGAACTGTAAATTATGCCAGATATGCTTTCAGAAGGAGGACCCAGTAGACCTAGATGAAGGTACCATGCACGGGATGCAGTGCAGTCAATGCTGCGGTTGGTAGCTCCACTCGTGTGACAGCCACAGAGAATCTCAGTCGGTATACGCACGCGTGGGTTGCGACAACGTGGACTATGCAACGTGACCAACTGTAGGAAGGAGAAGGAATAAACGGCGTCTTCCAGTGCCATGTGAAAGAATCCACGGCCCTAGTCAGGGCCACTCACGAAATGGTTTCACTAGCTACACCCATTTTATCATTTTCGCTCAGTCAGCTGAGGTTCAGTGGGTCTTTTTTCAGTGGGCCCTTTTTACTCATGACAGAAAGCTAACTGTGTGCTTCTGTTTGCATGCAGGTATGTACTCGCATGCGTACGTTTAGTCAAGTGCACGTATACGTATCTACATGCGAGCGCGTATGTACACGTGTGTAACGATTATAAAAAACAACGATCTCGACAGTTGCACACATCGGTACGCGCGTAGATGTGTGTATACGTCCCTGACCTTTTGTGCTACCTTGGCGTGGTGGTCAGGCTTGCGTGCTGTTTTGATCAGGAGGGCTGTGCTGACTAGGACTTCGGTTCTTGCGGGTTCAACCTTGTCAGATTGGCCGATGGGGAGCAGCCAGACTAGAAGCAGATGCGTGCGTTTGTTGTGCGTGGAGACTGTGTGGCTTCGTTGGGAAGGTGCCTGTTTCTGCCTGGACTGACTGTGTGTCTGGTTGCTGGGATCGTGTGTTCAGTGGTGTTTGATGCTGTCGCGTCTGCGTGTGTGTGTGTGAGACAGCTGTTGCCTTGCGGTTCATGCTTTTTAGCCAAAGGCTTTGGTTGAGGGCCCTTATCGCTCTCATGCATAGGTCAGGGCGTCCTGGCAGGATCCGAAGCCCATACTTACAATGGTGATGATACAAACTAAACCAAGTAGTACACTGCATCGGCCGTCGCGCAGGATAAACCGGGTCGCCCTATCTGCTGCACATGGCAGGGTGGATAGGCGAAAACATGCTACTGCCAAACACTCACCCTCATACTTCCCCCCAATCACGAGCCCCCGAGCAGATAATGCTCAACTAGGTTTCAGTGCCCAGAAGACCAACTGGAGACAGGCCCGTGGACGCAACACGCTTACGGTTGGGACGTGGAACGTGCGCACTCTGCTGGATCGATGCAGCGCCACAGAACGGCCGGAACGACGCACCGCCCTGATCGCGATGGAACTGCGGCGGTATGGAATCGACGTAGCAGCCTTGAGTGAGACAAGGCTTGCAGACCAAGGTAAGTTGCGGGAAGCAGGCGCCGGGTACACTTTTTACTGGATAGGCTACCCGACAGACGGTGTTCGGGAGCATGGTGTCTGTTTTGCAGTCGCTGATCGCATCAATGGTTTGATGATAGGCGAACCGCACGGCATCAGCCCCCGAATGCTGTCGATGCGCCTGCGACTCGGTCGAGGTAAGTGTGCTACATTTGTTAGTGTTTATGGTCCAACTATGTGTCACACTGATGATACAAAGGACCAGTTCTATGATCAGCTGTCCGCCACAATCCGGTCTGCGCCAGTGAATGACCGACTGTTTGTTTTGGGTGACTTGAACGCTAGAGTTGGGCGCGACTCTGTAGCTTGGCCGGGAGTCCTCGGACCCTACGGCATTGGTTCAGTCAACGCGAACGGTGATCGTCTGCTGCACCTGTGTGCTACTCACGAGCTGGCTATCACGAACACCCGATTCCAGCTGGATGCGAGCGACATCACGACGTGGACTCATCCACGAAGCGGTCACCACCACCTACTTGACTACGTGATTGTGCGGCAGCGCGACATTCGTGAAGTGCGCATCACGCGAGTGATGCGCGGGGCTGAATGTAGCACAGATCATAGGCTGGTCAGGACCAAATTGTTTATCCATGTACGCAAGTCCGTTTATTGTAGATCTTTTGGACAACGGCAGAAGCTGGATATCAGAAGGTTGGAGAACTTCGAGACGAAGGCTGCCTTTCAACGTGCAGTCGTCGCTCGCCTGCACAATGCTCCTGTACCCACTACCCCCGAGGGTATGTGGCAACATCTGAAGAAACAGATTATGGCAGCAGCCACCGGGACGATCGGTGTGGAGCGCAAGAAACGCCCGGACCGGTTCGATTACAACGACGTGACTATCTCCAACTTGGTACGAGAGATAATGCCGCGTTCGCCACATCCACATTTGACCCTGCCAAAGAGGCGAAGAAGACTAGGTTCCGGAATATCCGCCGTCAACTGGCTGAGCGTGTTCACGGAATTAAGAACAACTGGTGGAGGAAACAGGGCGAGCGCATGCAGGGCTTCGCAGATCGTTCGCAACACAAGGAGTTTCACGATTCGCTTAAGGCGATCTTCGGTCCGTCTATCCGGTCTACTAAAGCACTGGTAGACGTGGACACTGGCCGGAGTACATCATGGGAATATGGCGCAAACACTTCTGCAACCTGCTAAACCGCCCTACTACAATTAATTGGGCGACTGTTAACAGTCTGCCGCAACAGGACGTCAAATCTTCGCTTGCTCTCGCCTTAGACTTGCTGTAGTTGCAGAGGGCGATTGGTCAACCGCGCAACGGGGAAGCCGCAGGCGAGGATGGGCTGCCAGATGAGATCCTGAAGAATGGCGGCCCGGCGTTGGAACGCGCTCTGCTCAAGCTAGTTCACGCCTTCTGGGAGCACGAGGTGATGCCGCAAGACTTCAAGGACGCCATTGTCGTACCCTTGTTCAAAGGGAATGGTAGCAAGCAACGCACCGATAGCTACCGAGGTATCAGCCTTTTAGCTGTGCAGGCAAGGTGCTTGCCAGAATCCTCCTGAACCGACTGAATGCAAACGTTCTGGAGATGAATGTTCCCGAGGAGCAGTGTGGATTCCGGGCTAGTCGGAGTACTATCGACCTGGTGTTTGCTGCTCGACAGCTTCAGGAGATGTGCCGGGAACGGAATCAGCCCTTGTATGCCCTGTTCGTGGACTTCACCAAGGCGTTTGATTCCGTGAACCGCGAGGCGCTGTGGACGGTGCTTGGTAAATTTGGATGTCCAGGTAAGTTCGTCAATATGGTTAGATTGTTGCATGTGGGCATAAAGGCAAAGGTTCAGTCGTGTGGATCGACCTCTGATGATTTCGACATCGTCACTGGCGTGAAGCAGGGTTGTGTTCTAGCCCCAGCGTCCGAAAGTTCAACGAGCAACTATTGGGTGGTCGCGAGCGGAAGCGTGCGGTACGCAAGGGAACCATCGGTGCCATAGGTCGCGGTGACGTGACTATATGGTGTTGCGATGTGTGCGGCCGCGAATGCGCTGGCCGTTTGGGACTAGCAGGTTGCCAACGTACTCATAGTACCCCGTCGGCGAAGAGGCGGCGGGTACGCTAGGCTCAGGTAGATCAAATCAGTATATTTATTCTACTTCTGTTAATGACTGCATCGGCCAACATCCTGGTCATTGACAATTAATCTGCTCTTCTTTCCAGAAACTCGAGTGTCTGTGGTCTTCTATCCATTCTCTTCTCCGGCTTTGTTGATGTAATGTATGATGAATGGTCTGCCTGGCTTTTCATAGTCCAATGAGAACTTTGCTTTTAATCCCCATCTTCTTTAGGTTGCACTTACCTGCACTCCTATACTGCAACGCTTCTTGAATTACACTTCAAAAATCTTTCTTATCAGTGTAGATCTCGTCATTGCAGCCCCTCTCTGTTTAGTTTCCGAGAGATAGGGGTTTTCCTTCCTTACTAGCCAATCAAGTGGCTAACCAGCATTGGCCGGCTGGACAGAAAGGCCCCACCAGCACACCTCCCAGTCTTATTCCTTCGGGTTTACACTGGATATGTGGTGTGTTAGTGGAACTTCAGTTGGTGCAGCGCAAGCCAATTTCAGTGATGGATGAGCGCAGGCGTCCTTTGGCTTCGGTCACTGTGACAGGCTAATCCGAATCGGATGCCGCCAACCGTGTATACGTCATATACATAAATATACGTATACACATAGACATTCTCATGTTTGGATGCACATATCCACGGATATGCGAAGTACATAGAGGTTTAACCCCTATAGAAATGCATGAATGCAAATACTCAATTCATAGCGCACTCGCTGGTTATCCCAGTCTAGGCAGAACGGGGCACTTGTAACAGGCAGCTCAGACGTTCTGGTTTCCTCTACCGTCCACACTCGTAAACCCGTTTCTTGCAACGTGGAGGCACCGGGAGACAGCGTTCCTCAGAGGCAGGGTTTCCAACAATGGAAGGAGATAACGGAAACAGGCGTGAGCCAAAGGCCCAGTGAGACATGCACACGACTAACAGGAACGGCAATTAAAGTGGCGCCGACGGCATGCTGCGTTACACACGAAACAGGTCAGACGTGCACACTAGAAAAGTGTATTGTCAAGTCGAGTCAATTCACACAACTGGTGTTCATTTATTACAAGGACAGCTGATGTAGACTGTACATACAAATGCGAAGGAATATGAAAATATGTACAATACCCTACAGAACCGCCCTAGAGAGTTATAAGGAGAGAAAGGCTGGATAAAAATGGGGAATTTTTGAGCACAATACTCTTCAAAAACTGTTGGCAATCTGACCACTCGGCCTGAGCGAGTGAGGGGCAGGTCAACAGGAGTTTTTGGGTTAGACTGAGGAGATACAGACTGTCCGTTACACATGGGCGGCGCGGACTGCGAGTCACCAGGAGTGAGATTGACCCCAGAATCGGTGGGAGGATCTAGGTGTGGCTGAACGTGAGCTACCTCAAGCCTGTCAATGCTCATTGTATCGCGGGAACCATTAAAATCTATCACAGAAGACTTGGGGAGTCGCTTAATCACACCGGTTGGACCGGGGTTTGGTTTACGGAGAGGGGCCTTAACAGCGCCGACACGAACAAAAACAAAATCACGAAAGTCCAGATTGGAGTGCTTGGGTTCCAGTTTGCTGTTTGACCTGGTGGGCTAGGCCGGATTTCCGCCATGTATGACTTCAAGTGTTACGTGAACGTGGTATCGTCGGAATTATTTTGGCCGGCCTTCGACCTGTAGAACGGTTAACCAAGGAGGCGTAGTGTCGAACCGTAAACTAATTCTGAGGTTGTGTAACCAATGTCTTTCTTAACGGCTGATTGAATCCCAATCATGACAAAAGGTAATTGCTCAGTCCAACGCTGGGGGTCTAGTTGGACTTTTAAAGCGTGCCCCAGTTGACAATGGAGCCGTTTGATAAAACCATATGCCACCGGATGGTATGCGGTGGTTCTTATGTGGTCGATTTCGAGTAACCCGTTAAAGTCTCTGAACAGAGCTGGTTGAAATTAGGTGTCTCTAACAATGAGGACAGTCTTTGTTTGTCGTCGTAGTTGAAGATCCACCCGTCCATGAGCGCTCCCGCATCTGTTTCGGTATTCGTTTTGGAGAGAGGTATTGCCACCGCTTCACCCGGTGAAGCGGTCAACACATATCAAGATATACCGATGACCTTCTGAATAGGGCAGCACGGACATGACTAATAATTGAGTCGGGGTTATCGAACGTGCTGTGGACCGTGATGGCATGCCGATAGGCTTTGCAACGTTGACAATCAAGGCAGGTTCTCGCCCATTCTCGTATGTTCCTATGCATGTTCGGTCATACAAATCGGTCTGAAATCAGCTTGACGATGGCACGAATGCTAGGATGAGACATGCGGTGAATACTGTTAAAAACAGTGTCTGGAATTTATGGGCACCAATGGGGGATGTCTGATTGTCGTGATGTCACAGTTGATTGTGCCTTCGCAGTTGGCTGGAGGCAACTTTGATAAATCCGAAGGAGTTTCCAGCAACTCCAAAAGGTGTGGGATGAAGACGTGGGCTTTTCTGGTGGGTAATGTTCTAGGACAGCGATTCTCCCTGGTAGATGTCCAATACTGTCACGAGGAATTCAGTGCCCCCAAAGATTTATGGAGTCTACTCCAAAAACACCTCATTAAATTCAAGGTTATGCCATGCTGATCGTAACTTCCAAAAACTGTGCGGGGGTGTGATGTGTTCATGTGCGTCCATGCTGATCACTAGAATGTCGTCAGTGTGGGCAAAGAAGGTATGGACCATTGAGAACCTGATCCATGCACCTCCGAAGTGTCCGTGGTGCATTTTGCAAACCAAGTGGCATGCGGACAAGTCCGCACAGACTAAATATGGTGGGGATTACCGTCCTCTCTACGTTTTCTGTGGCGACAGGGATCTGGTGACATATCTGAATTAAGCCAAACTTTGAAGAAGTGGTCATACCGTGCAAACCGATGGAAAGCTTGTGAATGTTGGAATTGGGTACCTGTCAGGGACGGTGGTGTTGTTTAAACTGTGATACTCACCACATGGACCCCAGTCACTTGGTAAAGTTCTGGGTACCATATGCAAGGGTGAGGCTCACTGAATACTGGAAGGTTGAATGGTACCGAGTCGTAAAATGATGTCGAATTTAGCTTCGGCAATTTGGCTTCCCTATTGGTAATCGATATTAGTGTGTACACTATCCTATAAATCTGCCCGGGGTATGTGCATATATTTTCAACGTATATTTCGAGATATATGAATATATACATGTGAGTACACACACCTACGAATGTGTATATATATATGCATACTGGGGGATACGTATGACCTGTATCACGTAATCATATGTTTATAATATAAATATATAAATTCCGTATACTGAGTAACGTTTCGTAGCGACCTCCTAGGAAATTGGACACTTTCTTCCGAGGCATGTTTATTTAGTCCAATTTTATTCTCTGTTTCCACTCACCTAGAATCCGTTGCTTTTTCCACTCCGCGCGCTACACGTGGGGCGATTTCTGGCTGTACATATTCGAGACAGAGACCCAGGGTTCCCGGATCCGGTCGGTTTTTCTTGCTCAATTTCGGTAAGCGTCTGTTGATCTGAAAGGCACTCAGTTAAAACGTGGTGCAGCACTGCTGTTAGGGATATCAGTGATTAAATTCTGAATTGTTACCGTTGGGTAATTCACCGAACCTGGAGTAAAACTTTGTGGGCGAGTCTTCCAAAACTGGTGAGCCATACGAAGGTATTTTTACTTAACTTTAGTTCGTTGCTTTTATCAAGCAATTTCACGTATTTCTTCTTCATATTTTTGTTTCACGCCATTTGCTGTGTGAGTTCCTTGGTACACGTTATTTTCATGCGGTATTACATTAATTTTCTTTGGTGACCACGTTGTCATATGTTTCAGCCACCAGGGCTGCTTGAATTTTCTCATCTGGTGTCGAGTTTCGTATTCTCGTTTTTAATTATTACGAACTGTCAATCGTTTGGCATATATAACACAGACACCATGTTCTCAGATTTACATACTTTAGGCACAGTTGACCTAATATTTTCCCCATTGTTGAACATGGACCCGTTTTTCTATTTTTATTTGTCTATGCTGAGACCGAGTTTGTCAAGAACCGAATTTCGTCTAGTCAGGCGGATTACATTAAGGTAGTTTCTAGGCTTCCCAAGGAAGTAATGATGCAAGTGTTGGACGTCCTTCTTACTCAAACTACGCAACATCACCAGAACATCCTCATGGAGGCCGTAATCAAGCGGTTGACCCCGTCAGAGAAGACCCGCTTACATCAGCTTTTCAGTGGATCATAGCTGGGTGGCAAGCACCCCTCTGCGCTGCTTCCACATGGATGTCACTGTTACGAGAGCTATGAATGTTGAGGCTACTGGAGACGACCCAGGCCGCTGTATCCGTAGTCCCCTCGCAACCGCTGACAAAAGCTTCTGAGATCGCAGCAATCCCAAAATACCATCCCTACCACATTGGCTGTGGAACAGCCTGTTGGTTTCCACCCAGCCGACCTTGCAGGGGTGAAGGTCTTACTAGCAGAAGTAGCCGCTTTGTGTAGGGACTTAGGCAATATGGAAAAGGACAGTTTCCGAGACCGGTCCGCACGGCGTGGTTTTACCAGCTGATCGGCACGTAACTTACAGTCTCGCAAAGGCTTCTACTGGTATCATGAAGAGTGTGGTATCTAGTCGCCTTTTGTTCATTCGGATTGTCTCCACAGGGACCGCGCTCCTGGTAGACACAAGAACGCATGTTTGCGTCCCAAAAGCCCCCCCGAGGCGACATAGTCAGGCACTCCTCATCTCAGTGCCGCTAGTGGCACTGTTTTCCAGACTTGTGGTCAACGTTCGCAGACACTGAATTTAGGCCTTTGACGAAATTTCTGTTAGATCCTCGTCCTTGCTACCGTTCCGTTTAACATCATCAACATTGACTTTCACAGGCATTTTGAACTATTTGTCGATAGGCGACGCCTCAAAATAGCAGATGCCGTTGCACATTTGAACACTAACAGCAGTCGCATGACTGTAGTAGCCGTCCACCCTATTTGCGCAACAACAGCGGCTCCACCGTCTTCTGTGGAACTCTTTGAACAGTTCCCACAGTTGGTCCAGACATGAAACGTCGTGCCGGCTGTGAACCTCAAGATCACACATCACATCAGGAGCAAAGGCTTGCCCGTATCGGCTAAGCCCCGCAGAATGGCATCTAAGAAGACTAAACTTGCTACAGCAGAGTTCAACCACACTCTCACTCGCACTTCCGATAGTTCTTGGGCCTCACCACTGAAGTGAGTTCCAAAAATTCAGGGGACTGGCGTCCTTGTGGTGGCCTCAGTAGAGTAACAGTTCTTGATAAGTATACCATTCCGCACATGCAGGATCTTGCGACCTGACTCGCGGGCGGAAACAACTTCAGCAAAGTCGACTTAGTCCACCCTCATCACCAACTTCCAGTGGCGGCCGAAGGCGTACCCATGACCGCTGTGATTACTCCATTCGGCGGTTTATGCACAAAGTCGCCCACGGTCTAGAATTTATTTATCCTCAACTCGACGTCATTCTGTTCGCTAGTTCTTCTGATGAGCAGAATCTTTCAAAACTACGTGGGTTATTTCAGCGGCTAACTAACTACGGTATTACAGCCACCTCAATAAAGTGCGAGCTAGGCACATTGACTATCGAGATTTTAGGTCACCGGATTTTGTAAGTCGAATCGCTGTCCTTCTTGTCAAAGTTTAAACCATCCGGGATTCCCATGAACCTTCTTTTTTAAGCAGCTCCACAAATTCTGTGACCTGGCACACTATCATGGTGGATTCATTCCTCGTTGCGCGCTTGTTATGACCGACCTCCCACGTGCAGGCGATCGTGAACTGTCATTCGCTGACTCAATGCGCTTGGTCTGTAAAACACCTTCAAGTGGCTGTTTGCAAAATAGCCATGCTCGTCCACCCTGGTCGTATGACACAGTTGACGATTGTAGCCAACGCTTGCCATATAGCCGTTGGCGCTACGTTACAGCAGTTTGTTGAAGGTCAGTGGCAACCGCTACCACCCTTCTCCAAACGGTTGCAATCCAACGATCATCGCTACAGTACATTCGGAAGAGAGTCGCGTGTCATATACCTCGCAATACATTTTCGGCATGATGTTGATGGTCGATAGTTCATCGGGTACACTGACCAAAAACCACCGGTATATGATGGTTGAACACATCGCCGGACAGGTACTCCAGACAATATCTTTCAGCTTAAGATATGTCTCAGGAGTCCTCAGTCCGATTTCACGACTAACACTCTTAGTTTGGTCGTCATGGAAAATGTCAAAACAGGAAAATAAGAGACTGGGAGGATAATTTAACGTGGTTCCCCAAGTATAGGGGCTTTTTCTTCAACTTCCTCTCGGGGAACAAACCGTACGGCGATTTGCAAGGCATACCTAACGTCGGGGAGGTCGTCATTTCCCCGAAAATCCTGTGCGACAAAAACTAACAAAGTACACTTGGGAGTGACGTTCGTAGTTAGCACGACCACGTACCACTTCGCCCTTCAACCCTGGTGCCAAATCTCCGGTCCCCCGCCAATGCGCATGGAAACGCTCACACGAGTACATCCCGCCTACGTGCATCACTGTACTGTTTAGCCCTAACTCTGGTTCACCTTTGAGTTGGTTTTCTGACTGGTCACAAACCCTTCAAGTGTGATCTGATTTGTGACCGTGTTGTCTTCGGATTGGTTGACATGAAGGAGCTCCGTCCGAGGGTCAGTCGCTTCTCTGTGTTCGTGCGTTAGCCTCGGGTTGTTGCGTTGGCCGAGAAGTAACGAAGTAGTCGTGTTTACTCCGTATCCCGTTGTTCATTACTGTTGACCGTCGTCACGTTATCTGTGCTCGTAGACCGTTGATTAACTCTCAACGCTTAAGCCTTCAATTTTGTTATCGTTTCACAGTGCGCTTTTCAGCGCAGTGCATTACCTGTTGCATCCTGGCATACGTGCTTCAGTAAAGTTGATCTCCAAACATTCTTTGGTCTGAAACAAACAAGGACGTCCTCATCATGAAGGGTCCGTCGCAGATCTCTTGGGTGCCGTTGTGTACAGAAGCATGCACACTACTGACTATCATCCTGAGTACAACGGCATGGTAGAACGTCTCCGTCGTTAGCTGAAAGCTGCCCTCTGTGCGCTTCGAACCTCACCTAGCAAGTGTTTTCTTGGGTTGTGTGACACCTTCAGGCTAGACTTACAAGCCACATCGGCTCATCTCATCTATGGCCACACTTCACATTTATCCAACGAGTTAGTGTCTCCATCGGTAATGAAACCCGTCGATTGCGGAAGATATGTGGCACGCTTAGTGAACCACTAGCGGCAACTACGTCCATTTTGACCACTAGAGCCGATGTCACCCGTGTGTTTTCACAAGAAGCTTTCTTCCTGTTCTCACTTCTTTCAGGCTTCCACACCAAATATACACCTGCCGTCTTTCTGTGTTTCGACGGAGCGGAAAGTCTTTTGCTGCCGAGCGTGATGGCAAACTTGGGGTTTTCCAGTTGAGCGAGCCAAGCCCGCTCAATCGTCCCGTGTCAAACACACACAAAACATGACTGACCTCAGCCTTCCACCCTCACATTCACTGCATGACCGACATTGTAGACGAGTACAAGGAGCAGTAAGATTTGCCCAATACCGATGTTTTCTCAATTTAAAATTCTCATTTGTATCAACCACCATTTTACAATTATTTGGTCACCTTTTCAGTATACACTAACACGCTGATCCGAGTTCTGTTCAAAGCCATCCTGGCAAAGTCGGCGTACAGCATTAGTAAATGAATGCAAAAGTATCAGATCTGCTTCGGCATACCGAAGGCAAAAGGTCCGTCAACACGGTGTGCTTGTTTCTCTACCTGGCACGGGCATTTTGCCTTCCGCTGAGTTTTGGATCATCTAGACTTGGTTTTGTGGACGTTCCACTTTGAAAGACTATCGTTTAGCACTCGATAAACGTACCTCCCAGTTTTCTCTCACTTGTGAGTCTTTTGGATTGGGTAGCCCCCTGTGATAGATATGCGCGAAAGACTAAATAACTGAAATAATCTAAATTACATACCTAACCAGTGCACTGTCAGCCAGCGGCCGACCACTTCATGGACTGTCCCCAGTGTTACTCTCCTATGCTTTCTACTAATCGGTCATTGATCTAGCAACTGACGTTACACATCGGTACCTTGTTATTGCATGCTCGTTGCGTAACGAAGGCCCATGCTTACCTTAGTGACCTTCTGGGGGAAGTTGTGTAGCGCGCTAGGCGCAAGGAGACTGCTGGCTGTAGAACCACTTTTTACTCGGTCGTAGGAATATGTATAATAATGCGCATTTTGCTTTCTTCCGAGTTATTGCTGTTGAGAAACTCAACGAACCGGGAGTGAAAGTTTGTAAGACGGTCACCACAATGTGTGTTAGTATACGTTACACACTATATGCGCATGTGTACATATATAAACAGTGAATGTTGTGTATAATCAAGCAACACGCATACAATGTACGTGTGCATGTATTGACACAAAAATAAAACTATATGGTTTCCCACGTATATATTTATATATATATCGGAAACAAATTTCGGCACATGGGGTCATTATTTCATGTTTCATCTACGTACTTACGCATTTTTTCACCTGTGGAACCTGTTGAACATTATGTCGGCTAGTGTTGCATGATTGAGGCGTAAGAAAATGCATGAGGCATACATGACCAAATACACTGTAACGAGTATTAACTGACTGTGTAATACCTACAACAATGCGATGTTTGTTTTATTTTGTCAGAATATGGGCTGCACCACTGTGCGTTCTTACAAGTGTGCAATTTTTGCGAACCTGCAAAATGTCGCCCAAATAACACCCCCCGGAACGTTACAGACCATAACTAATGAGGTAGTGATGCACTTTTAACCTTCCCAAACAATACGCAAAATCCTTGGGTAAACGCACTGGACGCTGGAGAAAGCCCCTTTATGGACCATGTGATGGTAGCCTACGCCCAAAGGACCACTCAAGACCGTACTATAACCTTACGGCTCTTGGCGTACTTTTATACACCAAAGCGCATCCCTCCATCTAGACCTAGGACAGTGAGTTGCTCGATGAGGAAGTTGCGCTTCAAGGCCATGCTGTGCACTGTTAATCTTGCAGCGCTCAGTCAAAACCAACAAGCGCATATGGACTGAGTTTTAACTGTGTAACGGAGAATGCTGCTGTTATACGGGATGCTTTAGTTTCCGTTTGTGTATGTCGTGTGCATGACCTACCAGACCATTGGTTCATGCTTGTTCGTGTTGTCTTATTCTACACTACTTCCGTTGGGACGCCTGCATCGGAAGAATGCCGTTCCCCGGCGCGTCCACATTGTCCAAAGTTAGTCCGCAAAAGTAAGATGAAGAGCGGAAACGGTCGGCTTGTATATGACAAAGTTTCCGGTTTTAATTTTGGCGGATACGAAAGGTAAAACGCTCCAAAAATTTCGAACCAACTTTTGATTTAACCGTTCCGAACAACCTCGAAATATGGAGTGAATTAGTTCAATTCACGGAACGTGTCAGCTAATGACACGTTGGTCTGTTTTCTAGCGCTGTAAACATGAGCTTAACACGTTTCCATGGTTATGATCTCGCTTCGTTCTTCCTCTGCCTGACACCTGCAGTGAGATTACCTTTGGCGTCACTAAAAACCACTAACAACAAAGTTAGTGTGTTGATGTGAGGATAGCACACTTACTGGTGGCTGCATACTGAACCCTTGCCACCTTCACTACCGTGGGCCACAATTATTGAAGTAATGTTTTAGCTATCGCCGTTAAGAACGATGTCAACCAGTCTGACGCTTCTTTTATTTCTGGAGGTCGACCGGAGTTTCCGTCGACATTCTTCCTTTTTGGCGGCTGTCGTAGAGTTGCTCTGAAGGTTCTCTCACGTCCAACTCTCTAACGCCTGCAGTTGTTTTGTTTAAGTCCGCGGCACACACATCCAGTGAGAGACGAGTGGTTTGAAAAAGGTCAACGTAACGCAGCGTGCTGCGGACGTTATTTTGGTTTTCATTTGTGTAAGTCGTGTGCATGTCTCACTGGGACTTTGGCTGACGCTTGTTTCTTTTATCTATTTTTACAGGACAATCGTTGGAACCTCTACTTCTGAGGAACGCTGTCCCCCGGTGTCTCCACCTTGCACAAAGTGGGATTGCCAGTGTATCGATTACACAAAGCCAGAACGTCCGGCTTGTCTGTTAAACCAGTTATTGCGTGCTACTGCATATCCCGGATTTACGATTTAATCATTCAAACTGACGTACTACTTGTTGTATTTTATCCTTCTTACTTGCTTCGAAACACTTAGAACATAACCTATTTATAAAAGTGATATATCGTATAGTAAGCCCCGCTAAGTCATCCAATCTCCAGGATTTGCCAGCCATCAAGCGATCATCCTTGCGCAAAAAGGTATGATGACGGTGATGAAAGAAGTGAAATCTTCAGAATGTTTGGTCAACACCTGCTTTACCTCTGCTATTGCTGCTAAAACGGCAGTCTCAATAGCAAAACTTAGCATATCACGCGAAAGAAACTACACCAAACTATGTTCAGTTTTCATTACCAATGTATTCGTAGATCAGGCTAGAAAACTAGGGGAATTAGAGGCCGGAATAGCAAAACTACGCAGTAAAACGAGGAGCTTGCCGAAAATTTGCACAAGTTAAATCCGATATTGTGCGTTATAAATGCTTCGAGTAACATCCACCATCAGATTACCCTTAGTCACGAAGACCTCGTAGCCACTGCGACGCTTATTGGTACTGTAGCTACGGAATCGCGAAGCGGTTACGCTGTGCAGGCAAAGTGGTGGTGTTTAGCGTACTTGACAGTACCTCTTTTGTCCATGGAAAGGGTCTTACTCAAAGCCAGTAAGCTGGAAGAACAAGAGTGCTACTGCCTGAGACTTTGCAAGGAAGTGCACCAAAAGCACTGACCACTGTTGCTACAGTTCACAAGTGAACTTGTAGCGAACGACGTTGTCAAAAGACAAGAGCAAATCAGGCGTGGCACAAATCTCAAGTTCTCAAAAGTGTTTGATGGCACGACACCACTCCAAAGGAAAATATTACGAGCCAAAATTTACCAAGAAAAGAAGAACTTATGTAACGCAGTGACCAACCTCGTTCATCTGACTGTAGATCTCGACAGCTTCACGAGTTCTTTGAACCCGTAAGTTGCAACTGGAAACGCCAGTGCGTCACCAGTCCAGGCAAACATTAAAAAACATACCACGTCTTGCTCTAATAACGCCAGGCAAGTTCAAGTATCCGCAACAAAACTCACAGTTATTGCTGAAATCACATCCCCTAATCCTTAACGTCTCCCTCTGTCAACCGTGGTCTTGACTATAAAAATTCCCAGACTTAATGCATCCATGGTCACTCAAAACACCGGAAGAAGCAGCTTAAACGCTCCCTGATAATGACGCGACTGCGTGAGCAGGGTCATTCACTTCTTATCAGTGGAATTTCTCTTCGTTATATGGAGTAATCGTGAATACCAACGTAACACGTGAACAAGGCTACAGGTCAACAGTAAGATCTGTAAGGTGCTTGCCAAAGAACAGTGTTTCGGATTTGCTATATAGATGTGAAACAAGAGTACTTCACATGCGTCATGAATCTGGTCCTAAGAACCATATTCTAGGAAACAACACTTCGCAGATAAAACTGCACGGTTTGTTTTTCACTGCTTCCAAGTCAACGTACTACTTCACTAGGGGTCACGGTTACCATCCATTATCCAATAGCTCCGTAGTAACTCAGCCTCTCACCCAAAATATGAGTGCTACTAGAAACCAAGTTCTCAATATGTACGCGCCAACAAGTACGTCGTCACCTGATTATGTTAACAACACATATGTCTGCCAAATCAGTCCATTTTTAGTGCAACCGTCGATATTTTATCAACCGCCACCTGCCCCCTCCTAAGTCCAACTTTGTCATCCCACCGTAATGGCACTCTTCCAGCACTTCCTATCTTGGAGACTAACCTTTGCGACGTTCACTCGAATATGAGCAGAAACTCGGTGCATTCCTTAGATCAGGCTTTTCCATTTAGTGTTCCGCAACCCACTGCCCTATCTGTCATGAGGTTCTTTAACAGTTTATCTGCTGTATATGACAAAAAGAATTTCGTAGGTTTATTGCTAATGAACGCACAATCGTTGGTTGGTAAGATGCACATTCTCAAATCCTTTGTCCAATCCCCACATCATTCTCAAAAGTGAGACATGGTGCTCTCCTGACACACCGGACATTCAGATGAGCATCTCATGATATCACATGTTTGATAGGGATCATCTCACAGGACAAGAAGGTGGATGCATTATTTACATAAGAGAGCAATTTTCCGCAGTAACACTTTGTGAGGCTATTTTTCATAAAACTGAAGACTGGTTGTGGTTGATGGTCCCTAACGGTTCTCGCGGGCAACTTATAGAATGCGCTCACGGACTGCCTATTGCTGCAGACAGTTATTTGACTGACCTTGTGGAAATGATGAATCATGTGTCTAATATGCCTTGCGAACACAAACGTATGGGCGGTGACTTTAACATGCCTAATATTTACTGAACCTCATTCGCTGCTCCAGTAAAACAAGCTGAATTCCTTTTATGTATTCAACCAAATGGTTGCAACCAACATGTTCTAACACCCACTAGACAGAGGCACATATTGGATGTCATGTTTATCATAGGCATTTCATCTGTAGAAATATCTGTTCTGCAACAATTCCCAGGAAGCGATCATAATGTCAAATGTCTGTGTGATTTCAATATGGCTACCAAACCGACAGTTGTATTCTACCGTCCGTTCAAATTCACCGATTGGAATGCCTTTTTCTCCCTATTGAGATCCTTACACTGGAATACTTTCATTCGCACATCAGACCCAAGCATAGCGGCCGGAGAGTTTATCAGGCATCTAACGTTTTGTATCGAAATTTAGGCTTACATTAAATCAAAACGCGTCATCTCGTATATACAAGGTAAAATCCTCACTGCGAAAGAAATTGACAGACTTAAACTGCTGAAATCAAGGTACGGAAGAACACTAGATTTTTCCCCGGTGGGGCAAATAAGAAAAATGTTTAAACACGTAGGATGTCAGATGCAGCTCCGTCATATAAACGAAGAGAAACTCGCGCTCCGTAATGAGCAGAGGTGCACGAAACTGGTGCAACTGATGAGACAGAAAACTTTCATGGGGGACCCTGCTATGAGAGTTATTACTTTCAAAGAAAAAACGGTTGTCGATGACTCTGTAACGATGCACAAACTGTTCAGCTGACATTTGGCCGTCTTGGTTAGCGTAGAAAGCACCTCGTTACCTGCCAATATCCCAACGAGAACAGGTAAATTCGTGAGTAATAGTCTAATCGATGTCTGGAGCGTTTGTTCGCTGTTAACTACCATTAAGCCCTTAATCCATTCTGGACCAGATGGTATCATACCGATGGTCGTCAAGCAGGCAGGTGAGGATATACCCATCCTCGATTTGTTTAACCTTCCACTTTTATTCAGCATCTTCGCTTTTCAGTGAAAAACCTTAAACATTATGCTTCGTCTCAAGAGTGGTACGAAGCAGAACGTTAGTAACTATCGTCTCATCAACCACACTTCAACCTGCTCGCGAATGTTTGAAAGAATAATAAAGGTGCAAATAGTCGAGGTCTTAAGGATATAAAACCTCATGAACTCTTCACAGCACAATTCCCTTGGTAAGAGCTATTGCATGACATGTCAGCTGGGATTCTTAAACCATACATGAACATCCGTGGACACAGGAAACGCGGTGATTATCATACTCTTGGACATGCAAAAGGCCTCTTGCCAGGTGCCTCATAAGCGCCTTTTGATCAAAATATCATCTTTTGGCACACAAGGTCCTTTTATAGCCGGCTGTCGTCATAACCTAAAGGTCGCACTCAGACAGTCAAAATAGGATAGCACTGCTCAACACTAAAACAAGTGACTAATGGGGTGGTTCAAGAAAGCGTTCTGGGTCGGTTGCTCTGCTTAATGTACACAAATGACTTATGCGATGTTGTTAAAAATGACAAGCCGTTTCTGTTTGCTGACGATATCAAACTCATTTACGCATTCCGCCAGCACAGTAACATCAATTTCTGTGTACAAAATATACGATGGGATCTTGCGTCATCGCAATTGTGTAGCATAACACAGGTGATGTCGTTCTCATTTATGGTTGTGAATTACCCCATGGCTCCATGTCACCAGATGGTTGTAATAGTGGTACAGCCACTTTGGTCAGAGACATGTGAATACGGTACTCAAACTTCTTCAATTTCTCTGAACAAGTGTGCTTTCAAGTAGCAAGAATTGAAAGGCCAATAGGCTGTAGCGAAAAGACGTTCAGTCTACCAGTTGCGAAGCTGATGCGCTACAAAATGTGTGCCCGGCCTCGGCTCGAGTATTGCACATTCATTTACTGCCATCTACGCAAGCCTGTTAGGCTTGTATTAGAAAACCTTTGACGGTCGTTCGCCGAAAGATTATGGGGATATTCTTCTTTGTTCATCTACAGACAACGCTGCGGAAAACTTGGTATTGATCTACTTTGGTTGCGTAGACTAAAGTTGAACCTGATGCTGCTGTATAAACTCATATATTCGGAAGCGATTACTACAGCGTTCGCCGTCCACTTAAAACACAGCCCTCCGAAAAGTCTGAGAAATAAGTGTTCCGCCTCGCCAACCATGATATTCAGGAAAAATATACGTGCAAAATTCTTCTTTGGAATAAAACTCCAAATTGTGTCACGGCCAGTAACAACATTCGGTGTTTTGAGAAAGGTTTGAACAGCTATCTTACGTTAACAAACACAATGTCTATCTTCAAACTCAATGTATCCCCTGATGACCGTTTGTGTGTGGCTCGAGAAAAATTCGGCTGTCGGATGCGTACTACGTACATAACTGCCCCGCTGTCTGAATCCCCTCGAAAATAGCCTGCTTCAGACGGTTTGTTATATGGTTTACTCACACGATCATTTAGCATCTGGCCTGCTGCGCGCTCACTAAGCCGTTTGCAACTCAACATCACTTCAATAACATGGGTTTATCCACGTATATGCACTGACCGATTTGCTAGGAGATGTGCACTTGTTGGTTAATAATAAGTTCAGCAGAACGACGTCACTTTAGCTGTAGTTATCGCACGCACATTTTATGTGGCCTACCAAACCGTCTACCCAATTCTCCGTTTGCCAGAATGCATAACAAAACGTCACAGCAACCAGTAGACAGGGTTGTATATTCCAAAAATCGTGAGAAAATAATATCACATGGATTCTTTGTCAAAAATTTTTGCATATGAATTGTTTGTCATAGCAAATATAATCACCCCACATTTTCTCATCTAGCGTATGAAGATAAATTCTTCTTCTGATCCATACAAATATCCATTGTGCGAGGAAAGTTTTCTACGATGGATGGACGCACGGAACTTCGTCTTCGCTGGACAGTCTGCGAGTCGTTCAACATTTGACGTTTTCGAGCGATCGACGAAATCCCGCGTCGGAGTCTAGCAACTGTTTGCTGGATTTTGGAATTTTCCGCAATGCCTCGCCAACGCCGACGTATCTTGACATTTTCCGGACGCTAGTTTTATCTCCTAATGGCGAAACAGTACGAAGATGCACTTGGTCGTCCCCCCCGGAGTGAACTTGCACCAGTTAATAAGTTCCTGTAACATGCAGGCCGGCCCCTTCCCGTTCAGACTGTCCGTGGACCGAATTCAGGGCAATGCAGAGGCACCGGGGAACAGCGCTCTTACGAAGTAGGTGGTCCAACAAAAGTCCTGTAGAGGGAAACAACATGAAAAAGCGTGAGCCCAAATCCCAGTAAGTCATGTACACGACTTACACAAACGGGAGCTAAAACGGCGCCGACGGCACAGTAGCACGCCCTGTCACACAACTCAAATTCAATCCATGCGCGCTCGCTGGTTTCGGTTGCGCGTTACACTGCCCCTTCACAACCTTGTGAAAAGTAAATTGGTGAATCATCCCATTTTTTTCGGACTGAATCTGTGAAGCGAGCAATCTGTCTTCTTGTATGTTGCGTGCTTCAAATTTTCATGAACTAAAGTCATTTGTTTTCCGACCACGTTCTTTTTGACAGCAGGCTTAACGTTTTTCCCACTGTTTAACTATCGGTTCTGTATCGTTGGTAAACATCCGCAGTAATCGCGCATAACCCAGTGTGCTTCTCACATATGCAGTGAGAATTATATATTATTTATTAATATATCTGTGAACTGTGGGCAAGTCATTGTATGAAGTTTGTCGGCGGGCTCACTTTTTTATTGTGACTTCTGACTCGCGTTTACATAAGGCCAGGGAAGATTTCAGCGTACAAACCCAGGAGCCACCATCGCGATATTGGTAAGACGTACCACGAACTATTTTTGCCGCTCTGCGTTATCTGTTTCAAACTTCATATACGACAGTTGCAATGTTTCCCCATGTTTGTATATTTGTAAACATTTGAACGTAGCGCAGAATTTCACGCTTTGGTTCCGCTATATTTTGGGCACTTGTTTTTTTAGAAATTTCATGTGTATATTTTAATGATGCAGACAGATATCTGAGTCTTTGAGCCATAGCCCGCTCAAGTAGATGGGAGGGAAACCGTATTAAGCTTTCCAGTTCCTTATTGTGTTCCGGACAGCTCAGGGTACTGGCTAGTACAGTTTAGGCTGCGATTCCAGCGCTTATAAATAGCCAAGCTGCCAATTTCACACACTTGGCTACCGTTTTGCCGAAGTTTCTCGCGCATTGTCAAAGTATCCGTGAGTCGACCACCTGAGAACAACCCCCGCGACGTACTGAATGGCGCACTCTTAGGGCGTGTCGTCGTATCAAGAGAGAAATAACTTGCCTCAACAACTGAGATAAGTGTGGCAAACTTGAGGGATCGCTGGCAAACTCATGCGCCACATTTGAGTACAGAGCATGCCCGACTTTGTGCGGGCACTAACTCTTCCATCCATGTTGAGTTCTTCAAGCGATTCGGCAAGATACACCAAAGCATTCATCAAGCACCTCCTCAGCAAAATACATCAGATGGAGGCATTCACAGGAAGCATAACAAACGATTTAGTATCACAAGTAAAAACGTTGTCTAGGACTTCAAGCTATCCAAGCTTTTATATCTCGCCCGGTTTCCAGAGGACGTGGCCGTTCCATGTCGCGTTCAGAAACGGGATACTGCTGATATCCTCACAGGATCGGGGTTGAAGTGCGGGATTTCATTGGGTAATGCACGTTCTCAGCCTTCTCGGGTGACGCGACCACCAGCAAGCAATGGCGACGACCGTCGCTGGCAATCCTACTCCCGATCGCCTATTTTTTATACTCGGCATGAATTCTGGGTTGTTTTTTCTAGTAGACACCGGCGCCCAGGTCACTGTCGTACCGGTTATAAAGGAAGATTCACCCCGTTCAACACCTTTCAAGCTCCAGACTGCCAACGAAACCGGATTACGCACTTTTGTCCCACGCCTCCTCACGCAAAATGTAGGTCTATGGCCTGCTTTTCGTCAGGTTTTCATTATTGTGGACTTAACAAATGCAATTTCAGACGTGAACCTCCTGAAGCACTTTGGATTAGACGTCAAAGCAGGCCATCACAAGCTCCTGGATTCTCTTACAAGAACATACGCCATATCGTATGCGTTCTTTCTCAAAAAAATCCGCTAGCACATTGTTTGTCACAGTAAATGTTTTAACCCCACAGTTTCCCATCTAACGTGTAGAATTACATTCTTCTTTCCGATCCCCATATTATCCACTGAGCAAGGAAATGTATCTGAGACGGATGGGCGCAGGGAACTTCGTTTTAGCTGAACGGTTCGCGAGATGTTCAACTTTTTGACGTTTTCGGGGAATCGACGAAGTCCTTCGTTGAAATCTGCGCAATCTTTTGCTGGATTTTGGGATTTTCCACCCTGCCTCGCCAACGTCTACGTATTTTGACATTTGCCGGACGCCAGTTTTATCTCCTAATGGCGAACCACTCCGAAGGTGCTTCTGGGCATCCTTCCATGAGTGACTTTGCGCCATTTAATAAATTGTCCATCCCACAACCTTGTAAAAAGTGAACTAGTGTAACATCCCATCTTTTGAGACTAAAGCTGTGAAGCGAGCGATTTATCTACGCTCCTGTTGCGTGCGTCAAAGTTTTATAAACTAGAATCATTTGCCTTTTGACCACGTCCTTCTTGACATCAGGCCTCACGTTTGTGCCGCTGATTACTTATTCGTTTCTGTATGGTTAGTAAATATCTGCAGTGATCGCGCATACCTAGTTTGCTTCTTACATATGCGTTGAGAAATATATATTATTATCATAGGAACCATTTTCTCGCTGTCTGTCCCCAGCGGTGGTGGTAGATATCCAGCGGCGCTGCGTGAGTTCGTAGAATCGACCAGTCTATCAAACGAGCCATCTGCCCTTGTTATTGACTTGGTACATCACATCAAATCAAGGGGTCCACCAGTTTTTCAGCGACCACAAAGACTGTGACCAGGCCGGTCGCACGTCACACGTACCGAATTTTAAAACGTGCTGGGAAGTAGCACAATTTGCCCTCTCGATGTTCCGTGGGCATCTCCTCTGCACATGGTGCCAAGAAAGATGGAAGGCGATTGGCAGCCTTGAGGAGACTACCGTGGATCGAACAGTGTCACTGTTTCGGACAGGTAACCTGTGCCTCACTTCCACAATCTAACTGCCAGTCTTGCAGGCAAAACAACCTTTGGCACAGTTGACCTCTCCACCAGATATTGGTGGCATAGAAGGGCACACCCAAAACAGCTATCGCCACTCTACTTGGTCTGTTTGAATTTTTGCACATGACCTTCGGTCTCCGTAAGGCTGGGCAGACGTTCGAATACCTGATTAATGAAGTCGCCCTTGGATTAGACTTCATTTATGCGTAAACAGTGGACATCCTCGTGGCTATCTCCCCCTGAAAAGGTTCTTGATCCACCTGCGGACGTTGTTCCAATGTTGAGCGTCATACGGCCCTACTATTAGTGGTGCTAAGTCCGAACTGGGTCCAGTACGGTGAAATTTTTGGGGTCACAGGATATCGGCAGTAGGGCATAAACCGCTCGACCTTAGGTCGAGGTTATTCGACCGTGTTTGCTTCCGATACGGTTCCGAAGCTCCACCGCTTCGAAGGACCTGTGACTCACTATCGGAGATATAGTTCCAGCTTCACCAAGCCTATGCAGCCTCTGAAAGACTTGATTTGGGCCAATGAACATACTTGGCGTCTAATCCATGCAGACGTTTCGACCATCAACACTATGAAGGAGGCGCTCGCCTCTGCAGTCACTTTACGCTACCAGCGATCGGATGAACCAATTACTATCGCCGTGGGTACATCAGGCAAAGCTGCAGGCGTAGTATTGCGGCAAGTGATTCTGGAGGCGTGGCAGCCGATCGAGTTCTTATCCCAATGCCTCAGCGAAACTGAAACGCGATACAGCACCTTCGGTTGCAAAGCTTTAGCTGTATATGGGGCCGTGCACTATTGTCGATACGCCCTCAATGATCGTGGCTGTAATATTTTCACGGACCACAAACCTCTATTGTATGCTTCATGGAGTCAGTCCGATAGACAATTACCTCGACAAACCCGACGGCTGGAAAACATGGTCCAATCTCCACGGGTATCCACCGTATCTCCGGGGCTGCAAACATTGCATGGATACTTCCTCACGAATACACAGTGTATCTGCGGCTAACAACGCGATCTCACATCGCAGTACATCTGCACTGCAGCAGTCAGAGTGCAAGTTTATGGATGATCTGAAATGCACGAACCTAAAAATTGTCACTGCGCCACTGACATCTTCGATGGATATCATTATATGTGACAATACGCTAAGATGTCTCGGGCCAGCCCTGCCACAATGAATGTGAAAAGCAGTTTTAAACGCACTGCACAACCTGTCAAACACAGAAATGAGTATACCACCAACACTGATTGGAAATCGATTTCTCTGGCCTGACATGATTCGGGACGTGCCGTACTATGCCCATCGCTGCCTTGCATGCCAACGTTTCAGGATCAACAGACAAACCAGCCGCCCGCTGGGAGCTTTCTGGCCCTGCAGTATGAGTGGACGGTGTGCGGGTTTCCGGATTTCTTGTGGGCCGTCGTAGGAAGGCACAATGAACATTGCTGATCTGCTGATCAGATGGGCTTGACAGCTGTTAGTAAATCGAACTGCAAGCTAGACGCAAAGCTTGCGACAGGCTGATCAATTCTCGCTCCATGTCTTAGTTGAAAACAGGGCCGTAGTATCCGAAGGCTTCGAAAGGTAACTATGGTTGTCGAGACTCGAGTCTCGGGGGCAAAACGGCATGTAAGTTTCGCAACATCCAGCATGCTGACATAGGTTGATGAGCCAATTCCGACGTTTTCTGAGATCTAACGATGACCCTGTCAGGGTTTATCTTAGAGGGTAGAACAACCTTAGTGTTGAAGTTGCAATCTTGTTCGGTTGGTCAGAATCTGCTAACAAACCTGCCCCGTATGGCACTTTCGATATTTCGGATAGACCTAGTGCATGGGCTAAACGTCGTGGACAGGCAAATATGCTGGATCGTTTAAATGTGAAACGGATAATAGTTGTGACTGAATGTGAGCTGAAAGAGCCAGGTCGGTTGAGCTGGTAGAATGTGGCACCATCAAGTAGAAGGTCACAAAAACCATTGATAAAGAGTCCCTATCAGACGGAGTCAATATATATAAGGATACCGGTGGTAACAGTTTATGTAGGCGTGATGCATAGTGAAAGAAGGGGCGTGTTGAACTTACCCTGAGTGCTCCCACAACTGGAACAGCAGCGGGCAAATTGGGTTGACAAGTACTCAAAGCTTAAACGAAAAAACTCAACATGATCAATTTTTCACACTTCACGAGCCCACTCCTGGCATGTGTCGCACACAAACGCACTACAGTTGTGTGCTACTAGCTTACTACGAACAGAGCAGATCAACCTAGACTTCATGGTGGTGTATGATTTGAAGAACTTAGAGATTAGAACGTGCGAGCAGGAAAATCAGAACGGAGAACAGTGATAACCACTGTGAAGTTCTCAGAAATAAAAAATGTTAGACTACGCGGTGGTAAGTAGGTTACATCCTAACAGAGACGCAATGAAGCGTGAAATCAATATGACGACAGCGATGTAAGCAATCGACCAGGTCAAGAAAATAACATGGATATGCTAAAGAGATAAAAGAACGAATTTGTTTTGATGTTTCTACCAACACGAGCCAAAAACCAGTTGCCTGATGCATTTTGTTGCGGATTTCAAGGTGGCCCATGATAATCGTGATAATTCGCACTTTTTTAGAGTTTCAGAAGTACCCGAAAAGTTATGCGGGAGATGTTGGCGTTATTTGTGTCCGTTTCGCCAGTCAAAATCCGAAAACAATTTTGGAGTACGATAGGGTAACGTGGCTTGCTTCTTCTCCAATCGTACGCAGTCACTGTCGCCGTACGAAGTATGATAGGCGCAGAAATGTATATGACGGTGTGCAGACTGTCTGGTGGGTCGATAATTTCCGGTTTTAATAATCCAGCTCTCGTGATATCCTTCGTAAGCCACAGTTTCCTGTTGTGCAAGGAAACTCATCCTTCATTGCCGGCTTTTTCGAGCTGGGTGACAACCACCCACTTGGTCGCAAGGCGCGCGAGACCCGTCTCACAAACCGAATCCTTATAGTGTGCAATGAACGACACTAAGAGTCTCCTCGAGTATAATACATCAATTGCTGATGTGCGTTAGCAATAGTTCAGCCCAGCTCACCACAGCCACCCATAGTGGAAACCTAAGACGCAACCTGGAGTCCGCAATTTCAAGTGAGTTCTTTGTATAGCGTTTGTTATTGGGCCTCAAATAAACCTTCGAGAAATACTGTGATAGATTAACTCGGAAGACCACTTGCATACTGTTTAGGATAAAAGCAGCAGTTGGAGGTATATCTCTTTTGCGCAGTAAACACAACGGGAGCTGTATATAAGTTTCCAAAACGTGCCCAAGGTGGATGTCATGCACCGGGCAAACACGTAGGCTTATGCCAAGGAACATTAGATGGCATTTCCTAAGTTCAGAGTTATATCAGCTTTGAGACATGACCTACCTGTAATGTAGGGGTACGTCTATAATGGGAAGTGTGCTTTCCCACGTTGGCCGCTGAAAATTTTTCGAGAAGTGAGGGGGGGGAGAAAATCGTAGATATGTTTGGCATGAATAACATGGCTGCACGGATAAGGAAAGCCGGTGTCGTACCCGGCTGCGATATTATGACTTTCATCCATGTACGTGGTTCCGTCCAAAAACTTGTGAGCGGAAGACATTTTTCTGAAACGTTCATCAGGAGACGAACTCCTTTCACAGTCGGTATACTTTTACTCACGTGGCTGTACTAGACAAGAAGCAACAGTAGTTTGCACTGTCACGTACTCCGTATTTTAGGTCTAAGTGTGGTTTAGAAATCGTCAAAGGAACTGATGAAGAATGTGTGAGTTATTTCTTGTGCAATTGGCTTAACAACAGGTTTAAATGGGCTCTTCGTGCTCAGATTGATGTTCACCTTGATAACCGCACGAATAACCGGTCTGAGAATCCTAGTAGATGGATAAAGGAGCGGACGCACCCGCAAGACGACCTGACCACTGTCACTGAAATTTATGGGTACACAGCGAATGGCCGACGAAGGAACCTGAAACGCAGACCACTTACGGATGTTATCGTCGTGGGGCTTTGGATGTTGGTTTGTATGTCAGGAACATTCTTTGTCACATGACTACGTTCGCTAATCGTTTGGAGCGAGTGGATGCAGCTTTAACCACCTGGCACGTGCACCTTTTGATTCATCCCTGTCAGTTCCGTTTACTTCCGGCACTGCCACACGTTCCCAGGTGGGAATGAAAAAAAAGTTCCGTCAAACTCCCATGAGATGCTGGTTCGGACTGGTACGTTGACAAGGTGTACATTGCTTGCGAGCAACTAGAAGCAAAAATCAGTATCACTTACAGCGACTTGTCTGTCGGTTTCAATGATCAAAGCAAGCTTGTTCACGGTACTACACGTGGTCAACTTGCAGATGTCGAACTGGATGAACGAGACGGAGAGGACTTTATCCTGGAGATGGCTTTATTCATCCAAAAGGTGGCCAGGAACTCATCTGAACCAAAAACTAAGCTCAAGTCCAAAGAAAGCTGGAAGTATTGTGCACCCTTGTTGTTTCAAATGTATCATGCAATCACTTCATAACTAATCTTGTACGTGTTTGTTCACGGTGACTTCATTTAGGTGAAGCAGCCCTCGACGTTTGAGCACGGGAAACTTTTAGACGCTGTCCGTTTTTCTTGTCACTTTTTTGGCATTTACGCATAAGGCAACCTTAAATGCACCCATCATTAATTCTCCGAATAGAGCGTATTAACCGGAATCTCATATAGGAAACAGTCCTTGTTTATTAGATATTAGTGGGCCTCAAGGCAGCAACTTCGTCTTTCAAGTGTCGTCCGACAGTGTTTTGAGTGCCTTCTTGCTCTCTCTCTCTAGTGTTCCTCAGATGTCCTCTAAAGTCACAGTGGAGTATCAAGAAGCCACTCAACAAAAAGCCAATGTGAAAATTTTCTGCAGCAAAAAGGGCCGCTGGGATTTTTATAATTTTGTTGATCACCATGATTTTACACACACTATTATGTTGTGGTGCATCTGCTCAACTATCTCGCGTTCGTAACTTTACAAGCAACTCGAACCTCATAGCCCAGCAGCAGTTTCGTCTTTGAAAAAACCCAAGTTTCATTGCTTCGTTAGATGCGAAATTTGAGGAAAGATAGCACTAAACTTATACGACCCTGAACTCCATTGGATCCCACCAAACTTATTCGTAAATAATTTTTCTCTGGGCCTTCGAAATACCAAAACAAAAATTCTAAAAACAATATTTGATGACTCCAAAGAGAGACAACGCAAAATTGAAACAGTTGCGAAAACTTAAAACCACAAATACATCGATGTTTACATGGAAACTTTCGAACTACTGCCACCATCGAGCCCTCTTGAACTGCTTCTTCCGCAGTAAAATCCAGGTGGCTTACGCGAGCTAACGATGATGCAGTGGTGTTAAAATTTCGTGTTACCGAGGTAATTTTAGGGTTTTTGAACCCACCTGCAATCGTACCGTGGATTTCGATGAACAATCCATGATATTACTATAATCTTCCCTTTCATTTCACAAAATGGATCGACCGTCTTGAAAAATGCTCCGTACACTGTGGTTCAGTTCTGGTCACAGAAATGGATGAATACTGCCGAAGACTATCCAGTTCCGAGTTCGGTCTTTCCGTGCCGCGATTGTTTGGGATTAGGGCCTTTCACTTCGGGTAACGATGGGGCGAAACGTTCAATCACACTGCGTCGCAGATTCATTGTTTGCTGCTCACCGACACAAGGCGGAATTCGCAACATGTGTGAAATATCCCGGTGAACATTCCGATTTCTAAATGCACAGGGTTTTAAGTGCCATTCGTCTTAGAACGTGCTATCGTCTGTTCATCTAGGATGTGTTTGGGTGCCACTACCACCAGCGCCGATAGAACACTTCATTCATTGACGAGCACTCGAGACTGACAAGCCACACAGCCCAAGTGTCCTGGTCGCCGCTTCAGGATCGTAACTGGACGAACTCGTAATCTGGCCTCACTTCGGGCAGAAAAATCTACTCCTAGTCCCCTTTTATGGATCGCCTCGTAAAAATTTACGTATCACAATGAGAACTCCAAGAATTTGTCGATGAATCTTGGGTTACACGTTCAGATGCACCAGCCACCTGTCACAGGGATGGTTCCGCTACCTTAGCTACCGTACGCGAGGTTGCTTATTGTACTATGTTAATCTGATCCACTTCATACCGTGTAAAATGAACAAAACTGTTCAACCAAACTCTAGCATTGGACGAGAATAGAAAGTAAGCAAGAGGCCTGGAAACCCTGGCAAGAGATCGACGGATTGCTTTAAGAATTCTCTTGAGTTTAACACAGGCCTGCATGCCGTGGACCTGCGTTTTGAGTACCTCACACACAGTCAGCTGACGATCTCGTCTGCTGCTACATCATGCCGAAAGGTAGCCGGTAAAGCAGATGCATGCGTTGGGTTGACAACTGTCGTGCGTTTGATGGAAGACGAGTAACCATGTCCCACTTATTCAACGATTTCCTTCTCGTTGACCGTTCTCAATCTTGCATTAGGAATCTTCTTGGTAGTAGTTGTCAACCTTCTCCGCAAAAGCTGACCGGGCAATTCGGAGCACACGTGTGACAAATCATTCTCCTCGCGAACGTTATTCTCAACGTAAAACCAAATCCTGGTATCGCTTATTTGTCGGAGTATGTAATCCATAACCTAGTCCGTCCTTACTTCTAACAGCTAGATCTCTGTTCATGTGTACCCTGGTTTTGCTTGTGCTCTACCGCTCTCGTGTCAAGCGATCATTGTACTTGGCCGTTACCACGAAGCTCGTTGATATCGTGGCTTGTAAGTTTGGTGTATTCAATACCGGGTTCGTTGTTGCTTTCTTTTATTCGGTTTTTAAACATTTTTCTTGTACCCCGGCACCCCACTAGTACAAAACTCGCGTTTACGACAATCTTCTCTCTTGGATCGGAATCGGTTGCTCGGCATGATCAAAATATGTAGAAGCTTGCTGTCTCACGGACGCAACTGTTCCAGATCCAACCTATTGACGTACCTCGCGAGTATACTGAGTGCAACTCAAAGATTCGCTGGTAATCTGGGACCAACGGCCTCAGCTTGTGTAATCGGCTAGCAAATACCGATAACTTACGAGGTTTAGTAAACGGTGAAGGTGAAAATAAATAAAAATGCTTGTTTGCTCGGATTTTTATTTCACTACCCATTGTACTTATGAACGGTCACACGCAAAGGGCATTTTGGCCGCGTATGCACACTACAGCATCGTCCACTTCGAAAACTGCATGACCAATCTTTTGAGAGATTCATATCAGAGACCATACCAGTGACTCCAGCTCAACCTTGCACTGATGTACAATCTGGTCTATGGCAATAAAGTCAACGTCAGCTTCGCAACTCGCCTGCAACACAAGTTGAAATATAACCTCAGAAACAAGGACCACACCTCGGCAGCTCTTGAATCCCGGAAAAAACTGCGCTCAATATTTCCTAGTAAAATATTCCTACATTTAGAACAAACTTTCGTATGCAATTAGAGGCGGTAAGAATACACATCATTTCAAACGAAGCTTAGAAACTTTCCTAGCAATAACAAGCGTCATGTCCATTTTCAAGCTGTACCTGTCTGAGAACGTTATCTTTGAGAACGGACCTAGTTACATTTGAGAGAAAACCCCCTATGTTGCGTAATGTAACGTCGTGCACCCCTCGAACCGATCAAGACTACCGCTTTCATGACAGATGTTTTACTTTTAGACTAGACAGCGAACAGGAAAACACGCCTATTGTCAACACTCGTGGGTGTCAATATACGTATGCCTGTTAGTGATTACCCAATCGTCCTGGTACGCCCTTACTTCGTACTTATTGATAGCTTGTGTGTTTGTGTTGTAAACCACCATGCAAAAACTGAACATGCTAAAATTGTTTGAAAAACAAAATAAATGGAACTGTTCGTCTCATGACTGCATAATAACCTTGGGTCGCAACCAATCCTTCTTCTCGCCTGATAGACAGCCCGGCAACCTCTCGGCATTGTCAAACATTGTTTTCATTCTATATACTGGCCGTACAGAGATAATTCACATTTAAATCTAGCAGTAATCGTATGCCAGGAAAAGCTTATAATCGATCACTTCTCGTGTGATTTGATAACAGCTGTTCGCATACAGCATATATTTCATCAAGCAACACGATGCTATTAACGTCACACAGAAGTTTATGTCAAAATATCGTATGTTTCATTGCTCGTCATAGCTCACATAGTCACCTTTTTGTTCTCCTGGTCATCGCGTGACTCCGCTTTCAGTCCTTGGTTACACTGACATATCCCACGCGAGAAAACATTCCACCTCTCCCGGCCACTCAAAACTCCGTAATGGTTGAGCATATCGCGAGCTCTTCAAAATTCTTTGAAATTTGAGTGAAGATTGACGTCTGGTTGAGAGGTCCATCCGCTCCCAGCAGAAGTATATACGTCCCCACCTCCCCCATCATCATTGAAAATTTCTGCCTAGTTTCCCGGGATTATCTACATGGAATAGTGATCAATTTCTTCTCCAATACCTCCACTCCAACCTCCAAGCACCTCTTTTTTTGGCACGACCTTGAGCATTAGGCCAGTGATAACAATGTGGAGTCCCAATCGAAGTAACAAATCAACTATCTTATAAAGTTGTGTAGATCCCAAGTACTATCGCCTCAGAAGTAAGTAACTCAAAGTTTTCTTCCTAAAGTTGAATTTTGTCTTCACATAACGTCTGTTTTGGTGCTCTATTCACATAGCTGACTCATCGTACAAATTACAAATTTGGTGTTCAAATGTGTACATGCTCAAAAATTTGTATGTCGATCATGCTCTCCTAAGCGTGTTTTTTCCCAATTGCGTCCAGAAATATACCATTATTTTTATTATTATCAAACTTGATCGCTGGTTCAACGGATAGCTTGGCCTTAGCGGTAAGCATACTTTGATCCATGAGTGAATCCACGGCAGTTTGAGGTACCTCACATCCGCGGTTGTGAACTCTCTGGGGTGGTTGATATTGGTGTGCGCGTAAAGAACGTACTGTTGCTTGTTTGCCAGTCAACAGGCAGTCTGTGAATATTACGGCTTCCCCGTAAAGGTAAGTTGCTGCTAGTGTGACTAGATCCAACTTAAAGTAACACACACTGAGACTTTTTCAGATGCAAATTATACAAGCGTGACAAAATAGGTAACTGTGAACAGAGACCAAATATCTATTAGAAATACTGTGAGAGTTGCTTTGTGCAGCGCTACAAACGGCGTTGTCGTGCAAGTTGGCTATGGATATTCGATGGCAGCCGTCAACAAGCGATTAAACTGGAGGTGTCTAGTCTCCAAGTTCATGTTACACAGTCACACTACGTTGAAGTAAACCTTTGAGCAGAGAACGTCACGTAACAACTCAACTGTTTCAGGACTACTCGACATATCACACAACGGGCAGGAAAGTGCAAACTCCAGGTTTTCACACAGATCCCCCCATTTATCTCGGTTAGGACAGCTGTGGTCACTTACCCTTGGCCCGATCTCGTTCATTCCATAGCAGACGATATTCAACTAGCTTGTAATTTACACGATGGTTCCCGAGCGTTGTCTGTATAAGCGCCACTTATTGAATCGTTTGTTTACGGTTCAAGTTCATGCTGAGTTACGCGTTATCCGTTGATCCAGTAGACACTTCTCTGAGTACACAACGACAGGAATAACCTCTCCTTGGGACGTCTAATGAGAAGGCGCTTGTCATAATTAGATCTAATATGGTACCCGATTGTGAAAATCCTCGAAATTCGAACAAAGAGTGTGCTTGTATAGCAAATCGACAACCAGGCGTCGGTCAACAATTGTGGGCAGAAAAACGTGATTGTGCCTAATCAAACAAATAGTCATTGGTTGGGTCGGAGCAAAACGACTTTCCGCGCACCGGAAATATAGAAGGGAACTGCCTGATTTTTGCATTTAGAAGTTAACAAGACCCGAACTGAATGAAGTTAGGGGAAACGGTCATATCAGCCGATGACTGATGCAGTTCAATCGGGGAAGTAAGCGAAGCATGAGGCTATCTTTTGACAATATCAAAATAACGCAACAGATCATGGCAAAATCAAACCAACTACTCACAGCTCTTGGCAAACTCCCACTGCGGTGTCCTGTCTTGAAAGTGTCTGAGTGATTACAGAAATACCCTCGAATATTCACGGTGTGGGGGCTCATAGTATGCATAGAATTAATAGCAATTAAGAAGGCAAAAATAACCGCCATCGGAGGGCAAAGCCACATGCATTACGCCTGCATTGGCCGCAAACGCTAGAGAAAATAAAGCGTAGTCTGCTGAGTAATGCTACTAGGGTAAATAACGCATCAAACTGGCGTACGTACTAAGATAAGCGTCTATAAAATCAAAGTGAATGAACGCAGGCACGCTGGTTTTATCTGACGGTGTTCACATGTCAGCTGCCGTATGACGGTGCTGTTGTGTACGTTATCTACGAATAGCTTCGGTCAGTGACCTTTGCATCCAAAATGACTGGTGATCGATGATGAGGGCGTAGTCATCAGCAGTCCTGCAATAGGTTTATCAGAGCTGTTGATGGGAGCATCAACATCCTGGGGCTGAGTAGCGGATGGAGTAGTACTAGACTGTGAAGACCGTTTTGGGGATTTGAGGTGGTCACTAGATGCGGCTCTGTGTGGGCACACTCGACTGAACATTGCTGACAATCCAAGCGCAGGAAGACGTGTGTATATCGACGGCGGACATGGGGAAAAGCTTACGATTCTGTTGTCGGGTGTCGATCTAATGAAATCGGCGTATCAAAATTGCGTGTCGTTTAGGTAAATCAGTATATCTTTCATGTGTAATGTGCGAGCAACGCCTGACCAGTCGCACTGCTCGTTCTTCACTGCGCACTGCTGTCACCAGCTGCCTTAACATTCTACCAACCGCACAGTACTGGTTGGGTCAACGTCAAAATCCCTCTGGTGATGACCCAAAGCGGTCGTGCTGGGCATCACCAATTTGTTTCAATTTTCCTGCATCAAAAGATGAACCCCATGTTGTCCTTTCATGCAAAACGGTGCAATTGCCTGATAATATTGCTCAGTGACACCTTGGGCGTCATTGCCCATCATAAGTGACGGCATATCTTCCGTGTTATGTGAATCCAAAGCACAGACCTTGGCACGCAGAACGACGGTTTCCGCTTAAGCGGCACTGAGGGCGAAGACTCTGCAGCAGCCCCATAAAAATTTTGCAAAACGTGCTTTACTTTGAGTACACATGCGGAAAAATTTTTCAAACTACACTATAAAGACAGTACAGGATAGACGTCATGGTGTTCGACCATATGTCACGGATTTGTAGCCACAGAAGGCACCTAGCATGAACGTGAGCCAAAACCAGTATCGCATTTCTTGTTGGCTTTCATAACAGAGCAAAAAGCGGAAAAGTAAACCTTCCGCGTCTACTGAAGGTACAACTCTTTTTAACAAATGCATTGCCATAATTTCTATGACGTTTATTCAACACCACAAACCGAAGGCCTATGACTTCCAGTGATAAGTAGTATAACCACCTTTTCAGCATTAAGGCGAGCATCAAAATTCATCCCAGTAGCACGTCGAAACACCCAGATGATGACTGAGCGCTCCTTCAAGCTCCTTCAGAAATCAAGCGGAAAGGCATTTTATGCAACACCCAGTGAATAGCCCGAATAACAAAGGCGTTAAAATGTCTTCCTTTCGATGGAAGCATGTTTATGCCTCACGAAAGTTTTGTTCACGTCAATCTGCAATGATTCCAAGTGCACCAAGGCGCTAATTTCTGACATCTCGATTTCTTTTGCACGCGAAAGAAGAGCCACCGAGCTCTTTATGCGAATCGGGGTTTCCTGTGTTCTTACGTTAACTAATAGTGAAATTATTTCATCGCAAATGCTGTGTCCACTTGTGTAACACATCTCCGACTAGTTTTATGGAGAACGCATCAACCAGTGGCACCGATTTTTAGCACTATCTAGGTAAGTAGCAACTGTGGATTTGACTAACGTTAGGACGAAAGTCCTGTGAAACCAGGACCTGTATTGCTCACAGTGTGGATGAAGACTACGTGACCGATACAAGAGCATTTACATCTGTACCGAGCTCCCCAAATTCCGTGGTACCTCTAGCAGTTCTAACGGAAAACAGTTATTGGTGCATGTGGCACGTAACCATATTTTCTACTAAACACATTTTGTTGCCCTAGTCGGTGGTTCATCGTTATAACCAAGCTGCAAAATATTACTGGAAAAACACTCACTCGATGACTATTGAAGCCAAGCTGCTTCTGAAGGCAAATGTGGCTAGGACACATCAATTGAAAGAATTAGCGCCACATCCGTTTTTGGTGGGAGAATGCTGTCAAGAACCACATCAGAAAGTGGCTCCACTTTCATTGAAGGTTATGATAACATTCACTGGTTTAAATCAGTGTACAGACCATGTTTGGTGTGAACGGATTCAGCCACAGGTCGACGGTGTAACCCTCTTCACTAGCTCGTGTTTACAATTGTAAGCCATCCTCAAAAGATTAAAAGTCACATTAAGACCGGTCTTTTCTGTGGAATGAATATGGAGTCTCTATAAATCTGTTGATATCGCCGATTATCCCGACTGTTAAATTGCGGACTTACCGATTTTAACAAAGAATAGGTCACCATTGTCACCGCATAACCTTCATGTACAGGCTGTTGAAAGTGGCACTAATAGCGGAGCACCTGTATCAGCTTTTTCCGGTAAGTAAATCACACTTGTTACTGTTCCTGTAAAAACCGCTTTCCATCCGGAGTCCACAGTAATCAAAAAGTGGTGGCCAAGTCAAAGGGATATCTCTTAGCGACGGGCATAGGCCTGTTGTCCTGGCAACAGCGGGTAGTGTCGTTGAACAATCCCGTTGTGAAAAATTGAAGTTAGACATGACAAATCTTTTACCACCTCGTAATGTGCGTTTGGGTTGCCTGGAAATAAAACAGCGAGTTGAACATTACCCACAGTTGATCGCAGCGTTCGCATTTGGGTAGGATCTACAGCCGGCCTCTTTTGAAAAAAAAGCACTAGACTTGAGTTTCGCACTCATCGAAGATCGTCAGTAGTGCGAATCGAATGTGGGTGTATGTAGTGGAAATCTCGATTCACTGATTATCCAAACCCCGACACAATAGAAGGTCTGACAGACGGTCAATCCAAATATCGCGCTAATGATACAACATCAGGATTGGACGAACGATCTCAGTGTTGTGCCTTCCGTTATTCGCCAATTTATCTGTTCTGTATTCCACCAATCAACATACAGATTATGATATTGTATGTGCTAAAGAGATCAGCCGGTGACACGCTGTGATTTCTCTAATGCTTTTGTATATCCATAAAATCGGCGTTCCAATTCATGAACAATAATTGTTTACTGCTATCAGTACCAGGTCATCTTCTTATTACTTGCGTGGGAGGTTTCAATTAAAGTACGATTCCTAGGGCTATTCGGAGTCCCTAATTCCGAGTATCACAAATTGGCGTCGCGGAATGGAACTGCCTGCAATTGAGCGATTAAATCTTCATGCTGATGCGAGTGAAACTGAGGAATGGGTCGAACGATCTGAACTGTGGTGCAACATTCGACGTGATGTGAAGAAGGAAAAATATTTAGCCTCCTCCGTTACTGCTGGTGGTTGTGAATTGTAATCGTTACTAGAGAATCTGGCTTGTCCGAATGTCCCAGCCTCGTTACCGTTCGACGAACTAAAAAAACTGCTGTTAAAGCACGTGCTTTCAGTCAATTTCGAGGCCACAGAACGGGCGAAGTTCAATTCATTAGTGCGTTCAACAAGCACGGGGTTCCGTGAGTTCATTTCACAGTTGCAAAAACAAGCTGCCCGTTGCAACTTCGGTGACAAGCTGGAGGAGTATCTACGTGATCGATTGATTGCTGGCGTCAACGACACTGATCTTCAGCGTAGATTGATGTTCAAACAAGGTGTGACTTTCCAAGAGGCCCGAGACATCTGCGAGCAGAAGGATGACGTCAATTCCGCAACAGCTGATTCGATTGTGGCATTATTTTGGAAGACCAAAGCGCATACTGCCACCCGGAGTCAACCGGTGAACAGGCCTTCTCATGCACCCATCAGCATCAATCCCGGTCCAAAGAGATTTAACAAGTGTTTCTCGTGCGGTGAGTTACACTTACGATCATCTTGTCGATTTCGTAATGCTGTATGCCATTCAGGCGGTAAATCTGGTCATGTTAAGAAGGTATGTAGAAGTCAGAAATGTCACCTGAGTCAAGTTAGAGAGACAAGTACCATAGAACTGTCCACTGCTGTTTATTCACTGCAAATGAAATTCAGGGCTGAGCAATTTATTCATAGATGCGTCAAGTTCAAGTCGAGATGTAAGTATGAATTTATTGTGGACACAGGAGGTAGCGAATCCATTATTTCCAAACCGCTACTAGATCGCATGTCCCCTGATACCCGACTGAGACCAACAACGATGGAAGTACGCAGAGTTACTGGTCATCGGTCAGCTCTGTAGGTGAAGCTGATGTAATGATTGTTGGTAATGATAATGAGTTGATTCCATTACGTTTCTTGATGTCGGAAGGAAGTCCAGCTATTCTGGAATTAAAAGCTTTAGAACAGCTCAACTATGCTCTTTCTCTAAGTAGTTATTACAAAACTGGTCCGAGTGGAGGATATGAAGCCCGGTTACGCAACCTGGTTGTTCAGTGTTTACAACTTTCAGGAGGGATGAAAGTAGAGCCAGCAAAACTGGAGGAGCAAGGGGACCCGGTTTTTCTAAAGCGCCAAATAATATCTTATAAAATGAGAAAACGTGCACAATGCTCTCAACAGATTGGAGGAAAACGGCATAATCTCGCCGGTTAACTCATCAGCATAGGCCACACCAATCGTCGTGATTATAAAAGAAGATGGCAAATCACCTAGGATGTGTGGTGACTATAGATCAACGCTGCATCCAAGACTGTAAAAGTGCGCAGCAACAACTGAGAAGCCGGAGGATTTTATGAAAGCTCTGCACGGTAGCAAAGTGTTTTCTAAAATTGACCCGACAAACGCATACTTGCAAATTCCATTGGAATATGATTCTAAGGCGATTACTACGATTCACACCCCTTGGGGATTATTCCAGTACAATTTTTTACCGTTTGGATTGCACGTATCAGCTGGAATATTCCAGGCTACGATTGATGTAGAAATTACCGATTTAGCAAGAGTACGCGCCTGCCAAGATGATGTAATCATATACACCGACAGTACAGAGGGGCATGATAAGAGGTTGCTTTCACTTATGGAACGATTCAGGGATAAGAACGTAGCCACAAAGCGTTCTAAGTGCGTGTTCCAAGTGCAAGACATGAGTTTTCTTGGTTTTACCATATATGATAAGGGATACAGGCCGGACCTTGACCGGTACAAGGCCTTGGTTACCGTTACATCACCAAGGGACCAGGATGAGTTGCGATCAATAGCGGGATGTTTGCAGTATTATTCTCGTTTTATCCCAAACTTTTCGACGAAATCACAACCATTATTTGCGGTTCAGTCAGCAGAAACATGGTCTTGGATTCAAAATGACGAAATTCTTCCGCGAGAATTAATACAAGTTGTGATTAAAAGGCCGATGTTAGCCCCATTTACTATGTCTAAAGTTACCACGCTGATCACAGATGCATCCAATGTTGGCGTTGGTGCTGTGTTGGAACAGGTGGGATATCCGATCATTTGCATATCACGTTTGTTGAATAAGGCTGAGCAAGGATATTCACAAACACAAAAGGAGGCGTTAGCAGTCTACTGGGCTGTCAGGAGGCTGTATAAATATTTGTTCGGTATTATATTCAAAATTGTTACTGAGCACCAAGCTCTACAGTATTCATTTGACCCCCACAATTCAACTGCTGAATCATTTGCGCAATAATACAGCGATGGAGTCTAGTTCTAGCAGCACACGACTATGACATCGTTCATCTTCCTGGTAAACAGATTTCTCGGGCGGATTTTTTTATCATGGTATTCCAGTTGTTCAGCCGCTGAAGCTTGTTTGCTTGCTCCGCCAGATATTCCGATAAGCCGAGAGGACTTGATCAAGACAACTGAAAACTATTATGGCACGGTAATTGCCGCGATGACCAAGGGTTGGTCGTCAAATATTAAGAAAAAACACCCAGTATTATTCCAGAACCGAGAGGAGTTGTCAATACAACCTGATGGTGTGCTGTGTCAGAGAGATCAACTGATCAGTCCACTAACGCTACGAAGGGCGGTATTGGACGACTTGCATAAAGGTCACATGGGCGTGGAGAAACTGAAATCCCTGCCTTGACAGACGTGTTGGTGGCCGGAGATAAACTCGGATATCAAGAGCATTGCAATGAACTGCCACTCCTGCCTCCACGAAATAAAGACAAGACCGAAGAATTGGGCACCTTGACCGGACAGCTAGCTACCAAGCCAACGGGTGCACGCAGACTACTGTGCACCAATTATTGGCAAATATTACATTCTAGTGTTAATTGGTTCACACTCACGGTGGCCAGAAGTATTCACTACAACCTCACCATCCACGGCATTTACCATGCAAGCATTTCGTGAATGTTTCAGTCGCAGAGGCATTCCGCAGGTGTTGGTGACAGACAACGGGTCACAATTTTGTTCACCTCAAATGAAACAGTGGCTTGACAGCATTGGGTGTCGCCGCTAGCAAACGGCGCCTCGACATCCATGTTCAAACGGGGCCTCAGAAAATCTAATGAAAACGCTCAAAAGTGTCGTGAGTTCAACAAATCCTAGAACATTTGCTGAACTGGATGTTTTTCTCGAAAACTTCCTGCTTCAGTACAGGAACGCAGCCCATTGCACAACGAAGGAGAGCCCAGCGGTGCTATTTAAATCAAGACGATTAACTGGATCACTCCAGTGATTATATTCGGTGGATGTGATATATTTTCGTGGAAACGATTTGCTACCTGCCAAAGGATTGATCACTCGCCAGCCAGGCGGCACAATGGTAGAAATTACTGACCTGCACGATGCCACCATTCACTGTAGACAATTTGACCAAATCCAGTTTCGAAGAACTAAAAAAGTGGCCATGGAGGAAGCGGAAAACCATGTACTGCAAGAGTTCGATGCTCCGAGAAGATCGAAACGACTGGCAAATATGAATGCAGAGGCTTTTAGAAGAGGGGAAGGTTGTGATGGAAATCTCGATTCACTGATTATCCAAACCCCGACACAATAGAAGGTCTGACAGACGGTCAATCCAAATATCGCGCTAATGATACAACATCAGGATTGGACGAACGATCTCAGTGTTGTGCCTTCCGTTATTCGCCAATTTATCTGTTCTGTATTCCACCAATCAACATACAGATTATGATATTGTATGTGCTAAAGAGATCAGCCGGTGACACGCTGTGATTTCTCTAATGCTTTTGTATATCCATAAAATCGGCGTTCCAATTCATGAACAATAATTGTTTACTGCTATCAGTACCAGGTCATCTTCTTATTACTTGCGTGGGAGGTTTCAATTAAAGTACGATTCCTAGGGCTATTCGGAGTCCCTAATTCTGTGTAACAAAATGTATCAAATGTGTGTGTTGTTCAACATGAAAATTTACCTGATCCCCGACTACTCATGGGTAATCTAAATCATCGCCTTGCATGTTTAATGAAATCAGTGATTTCGAGCGGTCTTGGAAGCCCTAATCTCTTGGTCATCGATTGGAGTTAACAGGACATGTACTGTGTCTTTTCTCGAGGCGATCGGGCAACCTGATCATTGCTCACAAGCGAACAACCTGATCATTGCTCACAAGCGAGAGTGGTTGAGCTTTCTTATTTGATCACTCGGTCGTGCCTAACGTGAGGTCAATGGCGCATTGGTCAACACGGTTGCCTTATGATTGGAATGGCCGGAGTTTAATTCCCGGCGGTGACAAGGATATGCACTAGTGACGAGCTCTAACAAGAGCCAAACCCCAGTGCAGTACTTGTTTTCGAAAAAGGCCGGCTGGAAATTATATCTGAATTCGAAAATAAACCAAATCCACGACTCTTCAGTAGTAATAGAGTAACTGGTAGATTTATGGATGGTTGGCAGTTTTGATATAAAGCCCCTATTACATCATATCTAATGAAGGAGATTGGCAGGTGAGGCAGATAAAAGTTGGCGCGATGATGGAGTTTTTCGGAAAGTGTCCATTTGTGTAAAACTATGAATACTAGGAGGCCAAAGAGTTCGGTCAATGTCCAATGTTATTCGGGTCGGTGGTGAAATAACTTTTCAAAAGATATTCAGATCACTTATTTGTACATACTGCGTCACTCAGTAAGGTGAGTGCACTAGTTGGGCCACGTAGAATCTTTGTTAAAAAAGATATTGGTTCAGTTCGCAGTTATGCGCAAGTCGAGTATGTAAAAACCGCACAGTTTTATGTGATTTCAAAACATTTCTACACTACAGGTTTTCCATCCCATACTGAAAGGGGTTTGCGTACGGTCACCCGAATACAGTGGACCGAACGACGTTCTAATAGCAGTGGGTTAAGCTGGTCGGCGTTTTACACGATTGCTCGACGTACAACAGGAAGCAGCACTGCTGTGTTAGTGGCCGGATGATCCTCCTCGATAACTGACGTACCTGGAAGGCGCATATGTGCGCAGAATTTTGTGACGCGTTCTGACTCCTTTGACAAACTGGTAGGTTATGTTTGCTTCGCTACTCATATCTGTATATGTCTGCCGCTTGAGCGAACCGTAAAAGTGCTCGGTACACAGAGTTAGTTTTGTAGATTGAAAGCATCTCTGTGCTTTATCCGGCTATGCTCATCTAGAAATGCTCAGACATAAAGCAAGCAGTGTCTCATCAGTTTTGTAAATGTCTGTTACCTTATGGTAGCTATCTGTTAGTTTTTCAGGTGTGGCCGATTATTGAATTTGACGACACGGCGCCGCACACAAGTCTTGGGTTGGGCGAGCTAGCTTCGCAATTTGGCCAGTATTCAGCCGGACGGCGAGAATTGCTACTAGCATGTCTTACAGCTCCAGGCTGGGTGCAAGCGGTGCTTATCCGCCTTTTGTCAAATGTTGTGGATGATTTGAATTATGCAAAAAATTGCGAGAACAGCCTGAAGCAGCTTTTATTTCGCTGATATCAAGAGTTTCGCAAGCTCTGGTGCCAGAGCAAAAGATGAGATTTGAATTTTCATTGGATTATGCTTGTAGAAAACCCATAGTCCATCTAGAGTCCGTTTATGAGGTAGATGAGAGATAGAGAGCGGGTGTGTGCTGTCGATAGTGGCTATTGTTTTCCTCATTTGTCACAGTTCCCCCGCCCGTGGGATAAAATTGATTGACCAAATTTTGCGGTTCACCTAAAAACTAGCAAGCGTTCACTGCCGTGCGCGATCAAAACTAGTGGCCCTCTCACGTGCTGGCCTCACTCAGCTCGCAAATAATATCGCAAAGCGAGACGATGTATTGCAGTTACGTTGCAGTATCGTCACTAACGCAACAATGCTTACCAAACATATCCTTAGTCCATCTACGACAGCCGCCGTCAACCCAAGTCTTGAGATGGAAAACATTTTATGTGGAGCTGCGCCTCAGTCGCACAGAATCAAGCATCACCTAGGTGAACCGTTCATGGCTGTTAGCCCGGTATAATCAGTCAAACAACGCACTACATCGGGTGCGTTAGACACAAGCGGTTTCTTATTTCCAAAGCAGTATATACGTTTGGATGGACACGACTGAGCACACTAGTTGAATCAACAAATTGCATAGTACCTAGCCGTTTCTACCAGGTCCGGCTCTCCGCCTCTTCTGTTATGCTACACTAACCAGTACCCCGACCACAAGGGCCCTCCGAGTAGCACTGGGGCAACTAATGTCAAAAGATGAGGTACGTATTTTAACATACCCTTCCTGGTAAAGAGTTTATCCGGAAGGAGGGCCTTTACTTAAAGGGAATCATTCATAAATTCTCACACTACACCCAAGTATCTTCGGCAGTCGAAACACCGTTGTTATAGGTTGCCTGTTTCTTACCATCCATCCTTCGATGATATATGCTCGAAAATCCCGGTGCTACTGGATTTTTCACTCTGTAAATCGAAACCCACACTCCCGTAGCTGAGCGCAAGGTTCGCGTGCAATAGACGTGGCTTTTTCAACCATTCCGACACATATTCAGCTGTCATCCGCATAGAAGGTCTCTCTTATGGGTGATACTGTTGAAGCCGCAAAATCCTGCCCGTGGTCAGCAGCCGCGTGGTGATTCGTTAGGTTTGTACAGAGCGATTAAGCAGCACAAACGGGGTGGACGTTCAAGTCATAAACCTCAGGAGAGCCGCCTGGAGGAGGTAAGTTCCACCATAGGAAGCTCACCGACCACCGGTCAGTTTTTGTAATCCGAATCCGCAAAGACATTTGGATACTTGCTGTGATGGGTACCGCATGCTTAGAAGGGTAAGGAAACACAATTAAGCCTTCGGAGAGAGACATTTCTTTTATAGCCTTTGTTGATGCAGCCGGACATAACGGTTGCGTACGGCAGTTTTCGTGCGATATTTCTGAGCACTCTTCGCTTAAAGGGAAACAGATGTCGTCCACGCACCACGCGACTATCATATCGTTGGCTCATTCCTGTCCAAAATGACGAGCCTAGCTTATGATGGTCATCTGAATAGAACGGAGTAGCTTCCACTTCGAACTCTTTGATTCACATATCTCCTCTTTCCGAAGTGCACAACTCAAAGAGATCCAACCCAAACATTATCTGAATTTCATTCTAGCGAAACATCGGCCGAGAACTCGGCTGGTTCACATATTCCGACATTCCAGGTGTAGCGCAAATTGCACCCACCGAGGCTCTACTCAAGATCTGCTCTAACAGGGTGCTTTACCTCACTTGTCCTTATTTTTGTTCCATTACTCATTAAGCCTCAGAAACTTCTCACTCAATAACCCCCATCAGGCCACTGTTTAAGATGCCAAGGAATTCAGCCTCTGCAGGGTGAGTTCTCAGTTGCAAATCCTTCGGAAATGACCTATAGGTCTCGTAACTGATAACTTAACAAAGGTATAAGTTGACTTCACAAGATTGGTGTTGGCCTCACCCAGAGATTCTATTTTGGATACGGCTCAGTGACATGACGGCATACGAGCGCTGTACAAGCTGTGAACCGAATATCGATGGATAGCACTTGGTGAGCCGAGATTGTGAGTCGCTCCTTCGTCTAACACTGTGGTATCTGAACGATCGTCTACCAGTGAAAAGATCTTTACGGACCATTTTTGGTTCACTAGAACAACAGACACAAGACCGAATGAAGTAGTCTATGGGATAGTATAAGTTGTACCACATTGTTGATCTCCTTCATATTTTCGGGAGTGCGTGGTGACACGCCAATAAACACCACAGTATGGTAGTGCCCACTACAGTCAGATTGTGTGTACTTAACATAGAGTCTACGTGACTTGGCCTTCAGATGGATCAAATATCGTCTGTTGAATCGGAGTGTATACCGAAGTTGTTCTAATGGCCGAGAAACGAGCTGCCTTTGGTCTATAGAGCCATGGCCACCCCCACAAAAGGAACAATGAACAGGGTGGCTGCTCCAGCCGATGGTCGTCCCATTTGTACAAAGTCTGGTCTCCTTGATGTCGGCCGCACCCAAGGTGCCGAGAGTAATGGAATTGGGATCAACCAGCTTACTTGTTAGTCATATGCACTACTGACTACAGAAATTAATTCCTCATTGAAGGTTGATAGATCCGTGAGGGTAAGCTCCCCCTCGAGATCCCTATATTACTAGCCATATTAGTCCATTCATCCGTAGGCTTCTGAACAGTCGTTTTACTAATCGGACCAAACCGGCAGATCCATTTAAACAAGAAACGGGAAAATGTAGGTTTAGAGATACAGTCTACTCTCCCTGATCTACGTATTTGGCACTGTGACGTTGCATGTTCTCATTCGGTCTGCTAAGGAGGTGAGGCCATCCAGGTCGTAAATACCTATCTTATGACCACGAAGCACTTCATTTGTTACGAGTTGAACGACTTGATGTGAGCGACCAGATTGACCGGTGAGTGGTTCCATAGATTTCTATATCCTGTCTATCCTGGTAAACTTATGCAGCACCCAATGAATTTTTTATTTCAACATGGCAACAATAAATCAGCTATGAATGCCATTGTTTAGCAACATTCAGCCTGTGCCACATTATGTTCGAGGCTCCTGAGATACCCTCGAAAGCATCACGATCACCCGCCAAGTGGTTTAACCTCCAGTAAATGTGGATTTACATTCAGAATTGGTCGCTTTAATGACTCTTCCAGCGCCCGGAAAACGTCAGGTGCCCCACCGGACTGAGTTACTTATCTGAATGCTCCCACCTCACTACTTCCCTCCGGTGGTATTGGAATAATTTCCGGCTCGAAGTGTTTGTCGGCATCCAACAACCTTTACTGTGGCTCAAGCTTTTCTCCACGCAGCTTTTAGTCTTCTTTTGTGGAGGAAAAAGTTTCCTTTTTCCGGCTGCGATTCAAAGACTGATAGATAGAAAATTCCTATGGAACGCAAGTTTGTGAGCCCCTTCTAACTTCCCTGATGGCGTTCCTGCTGGGCCAGATTGCTTCATAGCTTTTTGGAGTGCGGCACAAACACTGTTAATTCCAGCCGGATGTCTAGAAGTATATGAATTAGTAAAAGGGCAATTTGTCGGGAGCAAAACAGCCAGGAGAATCACGAGGTGATTAACCGTCTAGTACTTCAGATGTCGGGTTCACGGAGTGGCGTTTCTAAGTGACGCGTGTCTTGTTAGCAATCTCAAATTTTTCAGATGAAGGATCATCCAGGAAACTTTGAAGTGTGGCAGAATTCTCGGTGATATAACGCAAGGAGTCGGCCGTATTATCATTCGTAACATCTCCGGATAAAACCGATCTTCCATCGTGGATCATTGTGGACTTTTCTGACAACGCCCTATCCTTTCAACGGATTCACGCGAACGAATCTTCGGAGCGACCGGATTTGTTAACTGGCTTGTGACCTCGTTATTTGAATGTTAAACAGCTCTTAGCTATTTATGACAACCCACTCAGCGCGCAATGGACAATTAATGTACAACCAATGGTAATCAAAAACTAGTCCGCAAATGGCCACCGGTCAACAAGAAATGAGCCCGTTGAAATAATCGATTATAGTTTAATTTTAGGGCCTGCCAGCGAGAAAGTTTTAATTTCGCGTGTATCGATGGTTAACCCAAGAAAAACTGACACTTCCTACGTGTAACCACGTTGAAAATAAAACGTCATGATTCTTCACTGAACAGCAAAAGGCGATTAAAGGTAAATTTTAGACACGCTTTCTAAAAATCGAAACATGCCTCGATGACTTCGGCGTCTCGCATTATCCCAAGTAAAACATGACAAACGTACCAGACAAGCTTCAATAAATCCAACGGCGTCTCCCCACGCAGGCAGTAAAGGATATTCAACTGCTTCGCACGCGGTTGGAGGGTTTGCAAAACTATATGCAATTAATATTTACGTCGTCCACAAATTCGTTGCCAGTCATCTCAAGATTTTGACGGATTGTTGGAGAAAACTTATGTGCAAATGTGATCATTATCATCACGACGACATGTACGGTGGATGATACTGTTGGAGACTCCAACTGGAGAGGACAGAATGATCGTTCATCACTTTCTTATTCACCGGTGGCGCCCGCTATTGTCAACATGCAAAAGAGCAAAAAACCATTATTTTTCCGCTATAGAACCTACCATAAGATGGGTATGTCCGTGTGTAGAACATGTGAAAATGGAAGGAGCAATTCAAATCTGGATGCGGATGACTTGACTACAGGCAGTGAAAGAAGCCAGTGGCATGATGGATAACATCTTGGCATCGTGAGCAGCAACTCACCTGTTAATTATGATCGACGTGTTACCACTGTACACATGGTGGTCAGTTGGACATATCGTTGGTAGCGCACATTTTTCATGGTTCGAACAACGGTGAATACTATTTTATCCGTAAAATAAAGGAGTTGGTTCAATTACAAAGTAGCTGAATGCATTAGGCAAATACGAATTGTGCAACACTGAACTACACAGCATGCCACTGAGGTAATCAGCTGATGGCACACACAACGTCCAGCGTTCGCAATCAAAACTCAGTTGGGTTCGTCTCGTAAGAGAAAAAATCCACAAGCCAAAAATAAACACGTATGGGGTTGCGTTTTGTACACTATTTTCTACTTCATATGTTTCATTGTTATTCATGCCTTTTCATCTTCTTCAACCTCAGATGTGCACATGATGTTTGAACGAGGTTAACCGATACACAGTGTAATCAATAATTTTCAAATTACACTTCCGTGTTTGCGAGTTCTGCTTTCTGTTCGCGTTCAGGGTCGGTGGCGTACAAATCTTCGGAAGAGTCAGAATTCGGCGAAATCAACCGTTTAGTTCGGCAAATTTATTTATTTATTTATCTGTCGTTTGAATTATCTCGGTCGTGACATCGAGACTATCTGGGGAACACACGACAAGCAGTATCAGTGAGAATCTTCATTTGGTGTAGTGGAACACTGAACCAACGTGCCTCCGCGAACTATTGTGTTATTTTTTTCCTTTTCATCAGATTTCGACTTCCTATTCACACCTAAGTTTCCATATACTGTGTAGATATACCACAATGGGCATATGTGATCCGGAAGTAGGACGCCAATCAGAACTCACCTCAATTTCACCGTCTACTTACCTCGGGCACTAGCTGGTGACCTGTCTGCGTCAGGTAAACGCACGCGGCGAGCTCTCGTTTTCGGGGACCTGGTAGGAAGCGGAAGGGAGATTACGTGGCAGCACACTGCATGCTGTTACGTTTCTCCCTTCCGTCAAAAGTGTTGGAGACAGTGCTTGTGATCAACCCCCCTTTGAACGCGCATTGCACTCTTCCGCTACATCCGAATTGTCCCCATTAATCAGTTGATCTCATCCTGCAGTATCAGGCTTCAGCTGGTTGATGTATACTACCCTGGGGCCAGAGTGATAATTGTTGGCCTTACCTATGGTACAAGTGGGTTCGAAATAAAACCGGTGCACAACGTATGATTACCCTTATTAAATCATTCGCTAACGGTTTACTCGTTATCTGTCGATCCAGTAAATGCCTCTCAAAATATCCGACGACAGAGATAATCCGTCTTCGGAAATGTCAACGGTAAGGCCTACGTAATAACTGGAATTAATACGGCACTAACTGCACAAGAAAATTAATTTCTTCACGTCGAATGTGAAAACGCTTAGAAACCAGACAGCGAACGCCCCTGTATAACAAATCGATAACCAGGCACCGCTCGACAAGTGTGGACGATGAATCGGGGTCGAGCTCACTCAAACAAATGGTCAGTAGTTGGGTCAGAGCAAGATGACTGTTCGTGTTAAAGAACGGCAGGAATCATAATTTACTCAAGAAAAAATATAGAAGGAAACCGTCCAACTTTGGCTTTCAGAAGTTTCCAGGGCTCGGACCAAATAAGGGTAAGGGGAACAGTAACAGCAGCTGACGTGAGAACAAAGACGATTGAGGCAGCCTCCTTAGAGAAGAGATCAAAGCGTAGGACCATCTTTCAGCACCAATCAAAGTTCAGCTATCTGAAAATAACACAACAGACATTAACGAAATCAACACTCCTTATTTGCGGAAAAATTCCTGCGGATTCAAGTTTTTGGTGCTTACGCACGTAACCAGAATATATCACCATTTTAGGGGCTTCCATGTGTCTTTTTGAGATGTTGAACCTTTTGTCTTTGCTGAACCGTTCGCAGGTGTTCAATTGCTAACGTATATCCCTTGGGCAATTTGTCACGTAACTGGGCGTAGTAATCCGGAGGCAGCAGGATGTCCGTCAACAAATCAGGAACGAGCGAACCCGATGGCAACCGCATCCCTGTTCCTGTCGCCAGACAATGTGAGGACTGTGCTGTAGAAAAAATAGACACTAGCAAAGTATGCAAACAGACACTGTGGCACCGCTTCGTCTCATGACAGTGTTTTCGGAATCCACAAGCGACATCAGGGGGATTTCACAGGACACTTGACGCGTTACATAGTACCACCGCTCTGTGGATGATCGGCACTCGCGTTTTTTCCTTGTCTGATAACTTATGCGGTTCATGCATCACCGATCTTTCGGAGTTCGATCCCCAGTCAGAATGTACCTGAGTAGGAGCAGCCCCTGGTGAGACCCAGCGACCAAAGATGAATCTGACAGTTTGCGCACCACTCACTCTCGGCACTGGCACGGCTTCCCGCTATTTGGTGAAACTATTTGTCATTACTAGAAGGTATCTGATTCCCCAGTTGTTCTCCGTTAGCGGGCCGATAATATTAACTTCTACTATCTCATTCCGGTATCCTGTCGACATAATCTGGAACGGCGCACACTGCTGCCACTTGATGTTTTATATGTTCCGCTTACAGGCTGCAGCTATTGCCTGCTTTCTTAAAGCCCACTTGTTGGTAAGGCCACCAGAAACGTTGCCTCACGGCTGCTTTTAATTTTTTCTGGGCCTCAGTTCCAAAATTCCTGTGTGGTTCTTCCAAGACCGTACGAAACAGTGACTCGGGGACCAAAATCAGGGCTTCATATTCCAAGTCATACTGAATGGCGCCACAACGACTAGGAACAGCGCACCCCGCAACCACATTCTGCCATTTCTTTGATGTTCTGGCGTGGCCAACTTCCAGTTACTTGCTTATACACTATTCTTAGGTCCGCACCGTTGCCTTGATTGATTGCTAGCCGCCTATTCTTTTTCGGCCAGATGGCAACCAGTATACCCCAACCATCCTGTGCATGATGGACAATCTTCCTGGTCGCGATTTGGGCGCCTGACCAACGCAACAGTGTTTGGACGGTGTAGATCGGGCCTGTTCACCTACCAAAAGTCACGAACCCCTGAAAATTATCGTCAGAGGTCAATTTCCCCCTGATCTTTGATGTTTCTCAGCCCCGAATAAATGAGTGATCCGTTGAAATCAGAAAACTCCTTCCGATGAGATAATAGTGGAATTGTGATAGAATGCCTCAGGGTGCAGATCTCTTCCCTAGGAGTAAACCGATTCTGTCATCATTTACGAAGCAAACCTTCTCGTGCTTTGATTGCGAAAGTCAAACACTGTGTTTCGTCAGCTCTGATTGACTTGAAGGGATATTGCAAGTCTACAAAAACCCTGGTGGGACGCAAACTTCCTAGCAGTGCCCAGTTCATCAGTTACCAAGAAGATGCCTAAACATATACGGGGAACCTAAAAAGGTGTGCACTTCGGACAACGAATATGCATCCCGCGTGCGTCAGAGGCATAATTTTCCAGCACCAGATAAATATATTATTGGAGAGGAATCCCATACTCGAGAGACTCAGGTGCGCCGCTATTTGCGACACTTCTCCCCAGAACAGCAGGTGTGCGTTGCACCGACTTTGATTCTTTGCGAGACCTACAAGGAGACCGCTGACTTCGACGACTCAGATGATAACCTTGAAGGTTTTACAGGAAATATTGCTAGTCTCGGGTATTCTTGTTTTGAACTAGTAGGGTATTATACGGAATATCCAAGAGACTTAAACGCCAGCAGCTAGCAGAACGCGCCTCAAACTCTATCACCATGACAGCTACTGTTAAAGCCCCGGGTAGTCCGTTTCGGTTGTTTACAACTTTACTGGCAAAATGGCCAAACTTCCTTTAATTCTGATCTTGAATCGTCGGTAGCTAAGAGCTGTGGCACCTTGTCATTTGTTCGAGTTCCGCGTTGGAACTTATAACACCGCGTGAACCAAAAGTCTTTTTAAGATGCAGGAAATCTGGAAAGTCAATTTTTCTTCTTCCCCGTTTTGTTGAGAAAGGGCTGGAAGTTCAAGACTTTTCCTTCTCATCTTTCATTCACTGGCTATGAACAGCCAAGAAATCATCCTTGACATTGCATTAGTGCCTTCTTGCTGTCTATGGAGAGAGCGTTCTACGCTTTCGCTGTGTGGTACAGGCGCAGACTAAGATACGGTTGTGACATATGGCTAATACCTCCGCCATTCCATAGTCAGTCATATTTGTCAGCTATATCAACGCCCCGCTTGCCACCCTTGCAGCCCCCAGGCACTGTTAGCGAGCTTCGAAACCAACCGTGATCTTACTGCCCAAATCCTTATGAATATTCTCTCTTCTCCTTCAGAATGATCCACGTGGGCTCTCGGCCACCGTGAACTGTCACCGACCATCTCCCTCTAGAGATATTTGCACTCAGACAGATCGACTTGTAGCTCCTAACCGATGAGTCATTTATGTGGCCTACCCAGATCATTCTCTGCCCGATGAGCGGAGGGTTCGTCAACCGTTTCACATCCTTCTGGAACAAGTGACATGGGTAATTCAGAGGTGTCACCTGATAAACGATAGAAGTGGCCGCCATAGAACTGGCATCCGGGGGAATGTTGCACATTCCCCGCTACCTTGATGTAGACCTTTATACTTCCAGGTTAAATTCACAGTTGATCGAATAGTCTTCGATTTTTGCGAGCGTCCACTAAAGTGTATCACATGCCTTCAGCCTGAAAAGAAGTATTCGTCTACTCAACTAATCAAAAGCCTTCTGGAGGTCAAGTTTTCAGGCAAATACAGTTTAGTTAGTTCGCCAAAAGGTAGGCAGAAATTTTGGTAGGGCACGAGAGCACACCCGTAAATGAATGCTGTCGTGTGAAGACGACGTTGCTGTCCGTTAGGTACGACATTATTCTGTCTCCGGGTATTCATTCTAAGGCTCAGGTTGTCAGATATATATCTCCCCCTTGATCTTGCTTGTGGTTGGAAGAACCTCAGTTGACTTACAGACTCCCGGTAGGCAAGCCGTTTTGAGTGATCCGTTGATGAGGTCAATAACTGAAGTAGCCAAAACCTTAGTCAGCTCTTTCATTATAACTGAGCTCCGTCCATCTGGTTCTATCGCTTCGCTGACTTCGAGCTTATCTGATCAGCCGTCGATGCCTTCCGCTTCTATGGTAGAGTTCTATATTCTCATATTAATTCCTGTCGGACTGTTCTAATTTTCCAAACCTCTAGCGATGTTCTCAAGTTGGACCTAACGGAAGGATTAAAGCGAAACGTAGGCTTTTTCCTATCAGTCCGTACACCAACACCTACTCTTTATATGTCCTCCCGCTACTTGCAACGCTCGTTTTGGATTACACTTCGCAGTAAAAAGCTTTTTGGTTCTTCATTTTCTTAGCCAATCTCTCTTTTTATTTCAGACGGCCTTTACCGAAGATCAATCGCGCCCTTGTTCTGATATGAAGGTGTCCTAGGTGCTTCTTCTGGCTGTAAGATTTTTGAGCTTTTACGGACATCATAGCTACTAGGTTGAGTCTCTTTTTCCTACCAATCCATCCTTTGCGCTTCCCCTCACGATGTAGAGCGAAAACATCAGTGACAATTGTAAGTAATTTGAGAATTATTCCAGCAAGAATGTACGCTGTGCCCAATCCAGCCCACCGTCTACTGTACAAGGTTGCCGCACATCCATGGTGAGGAGACTGCCATACTTGTTCCGCGGTTTTGCAACATTTATGCTCAGTCTTAGTTCAAAGATACCGCATTTGCTCTTGTCAAACTACGTTTTCCATGTGGCTTGCTTATCGTCCTATGGATACTTGGGGACGCCCATGTGTGTAACTACGGCGCGCTGGTCTCTCCCCAGGCTGCCCAGTGTCATCTGTGGTGGATTAGCACCTTTAACGATAGCATTTATAGCAGTTCTTATAGAGATGATCTCGTTTTAAACATCCCACGGTTCACTCTTTTTTGATTAAGTAACAAACCCAGAGTGAACACCTCACTGGAATTAGCAAGTATTCGCGCAAGCACCCTCAAAATCTTCCCGTCTTCCGATGGATCATAAACGTAGCCATGATGACCACATTCCCTCTTTTTTTTAATGCGACAACTCACAAACTTTGTAGTCTCCATCATTTGAACTCATCATTCTATTGTTCCTAAGTGACATGCAGCATCCGCCTGCTGACTGCCGACCTTGTTGGAGGAATCAGTCCCAAACGTTCCTCATATCCAGATTTTGCAGTTAGCAGTTTGCGTTCATCCCACCGTAATTTCCAGCCTACCACAACAGGCTGTTCTGCGCACAGATTATGTGACTGAAGATTGCCATATAACCAATCTGATTTCATTCCGAGTGCCGTTCCATCGTTTTGTTTATTCATGGGGCACTTGATTTGCATATTTACGGCATAGGCTGACACTGACTGCAATTGTGGAGGTGTGTGGCCGCCTGTTTTGCACAATTTATTGTTTACTCACTCTTACGGTAGAGCCTTCCAACAAATCTCGTTTTACTTCCTGTGGTTATCTGCTTGCTCGTTGTTCAGGAAGTCCGGTCTTAAAAGTACCCAGTTTGCCGCTGGTGGAAATTGGATTCTGTTGCAATTTTGACCATAACTGCTAAGAATGTCCCAAATCTACCAAAAGCCAGAGGAGAGGGTTGGACAGCCCAACAATTCAACTGGATTAGAGTTCGCTTTGGTTTCATCAGATGTTTGCCGTCGGACGATGGCGCTAATATTGAGAACAATGCTTTTGCTCTGTCAGCCACTACAGTTATTGGGTTCGAAGAAAAACGGTTAACTCGAGGTTTGAAGTTGGACGATGTTTCAAAGTTAGCTACAGGACGAGTGTTAACAGCCAGATAACATCGTGAAAAGTCGCAACTCTGTCGTTAGACTAAGATTCGGAGCGATATAGAAGACTGTCCTCAGTTGAACCGCAGAATTCTCCAAGCATGCATGTTGGGTGGTGCTTGGCGAGCTTCTTTCGTGGTGCGGGAATACGACGCCAGGCAAATTTGGACGAACCACAGACATAAGTCGTGATGCTGGGAACAACCACCATACAGACGTTGCAACACAGGGAGTGCAGCAAGACGTCAGCGAATAGTGAATTTCGCTGCCCAAAAGTTTTTTCTTGTGAATTGCTGCTTGTGCGGACTTGCACAAGTTCTTGAAGAATACCACTAGTTCACCGGGTTCGATGTACCTAATAAGTGGTGTAGAGCAAGACGATTGCACGGTTGTTTTGTATGCCTCAAAGAACCACTTGAGGTTCTATAGTGTTAGGTGGAAATCCCCTGGGATGAATGTGGCCACCGCGACCAACATTATGGCTTGAAAAACAACCTTCTTCTAGTAGCAGTGAAGTCCATACTACAACGAGATCTGATACCGGATGCGTGCGACATGAAGTGGTTCCAGTGTGTGTGGAAACTCCAACAAGTTACCACAGAACTAACGCTTTTCTCTGTAGCAGTTCAGATCTAGCCTTTGTTAGGAAACATTCTGTTGTAATTCATCACATTGTTACAATCCACCTCAGCCCAAAAACACTAAAATAGCAGGTCGCTTAATTTTAGGTACACTGAAACGAAGCACAGTCTATTTCTGTCAACTGTGGATGGAATCATTTTGACCGACGAGACGTAAATCATAGAGAATTTGATTCTTGGGTCTGTAGCGGCCCCCGCCAGATGCGGGTGAATGATGGCACCACCTAAGGGAAGTTGCATTAGAATATGATATAATATATATATTTTATATATATTACATATATATAATATATAATATATTATATTAACTTAAACTGATGTTCCAGAAGGTTGCTGGGTAATTGAACAAAGAATTGCTGGAGGGAAACGGCCATATGCTCTTAAAAGGCTGCTTGATGGGATAAATTGTAGTTTACGGAGTGAAACCATCATATTACGCGCTTGAGTGAATTCCTCTTTTAAGAGAGCTCCCCAAAATTGGGCATATTGAGGCTCCTGTACAATCGGGAATCCAATGGCAAGGAATGCGTTGGAGGGGCCTTATCTAAAGGCGGATAGGCTGGCGTCAAAAGTGGTCGAGAAACGTGTTTGTCTGGTCAACAGTCATGTTGGAGTTCCATTCCTGTTGATAGCCGTGAAGGCCTCTTTGCCACTCGGTGGATTACTGACTCCGATAGGTCTGGACTTCCACAGAGCCACTTGCTGCCTGATGAAAAACCTCGTTTGTGACCTGTCGCCGGTGTGCAATCACTAGTGGTTTTGTTAACTCCGCACTTGTGATTGTTTGGCCTTAGTGGCGTGTTGGAAGATGGTATATGCCACATCAACCTGCGTTCAACTGTGAAAATCCTGGTTAGATTGTTGTGGCAATTGTCAGTGCCGAAATGCACTTTGCGACACGTCCGAAAGATCAGTTACTATAAGAACCAGACTTGATTTCCTGACTCATAGGTGTTGCTGAGGTCTAGGTTATATCCGGTTGCACCAGAGACTGAGATGCGCTACGGGTTCGCCTACCCGGGGCATTCTATGACGCTCTAAGGTACTTTAGTGACATCTGAGTGATCTCAGAGATAAACCCACAAAATGCCAGTTAGCAGTACGCTTACAGTTAACTCCCCCGTCTCCTTCATGTGCAGATTTTGAATTGAGGAAGACGGAGAATACAATTAAGCGTATGCATGATGAATGTCTGTCATGAACTTTTGATTTGGCCTTTGTTCGTTCTCACTGGTAATCGCATTTCCAATAACCAACACTCCTTACGTGTTGACGTTATTGATATCTAACGGAGGAGGTAGCTTTGCGTCAAGGAAGTGAGTATGTGGTTGACTCTTGTCCAATGGCAACTTCAAGAGCCTTCCAGGAAGAGCGGTTGAGGTGTTAGTCTTGGAAACGAACAGTATACCATCAGTTATGGTTGGGAAGGTGACACGCAGTTAGCCGTAGCCTAGTCTGGGACCAACGAAAGTGACCAAGGGAAAAGCGGAAAAGAACACAAGGTTCGTCCTAAGACGCTTGGCGGCACTTAACATCACGTCAATCGAAAAGTGCACAGGCCCCCCAAACGTCTTGAACAGCATACCTGAAAAGGTGCAAACGGAGATGGTATTAAGGAATATAATAAAAGATGAGTCTTTTGAAAAAGTGCGAGTACTGGCCTTGTGGAATCAATCGCATGACTGGGAAAATTAGTGCTAATTTCGTGTCGGGCGTCCAATAACAGGCACACAGAATCATGCCTTGATAACAGATAAGCCAGCGAACATGGTTACAGCAAAGATTCTTGGGAAAACTGGTAACTACAGTTTACCCAACTGACCGTCATATATCGGTTATACGCTTGACAATGTCGCTTGTTCTGAGCACACTTCAGATATGTGAGAAATAGATGGCCGCAGTTCTCATCCGAAGACACACCGGGCATAAGTTTCGGCATCAAAAAGCAGTAATTTATTGTAAGCTTCCGAACGCTTGAGAACCCATGAGTAGCCTGCCTACCACATTCAGCATATACAGTTTCCTTGATTTTGTTGCCTCGTGACCACTGCAAGATCGAACAATTGAAGAATATTCTGGATTCGTCTATCTTTCTGCATCTGCACGCTTCAGGTAGGTGATGCAGTCGTAATATTGTGAATGATCGTGCTAGCAGCAGGCAAAACAGGGGTTGGGCGGCTCGTGAAGTGCTCAATGTGGATCAGGCGATTACCAGAGATGAGATGTTGGACGTGAAATGTGTAAGTCAATAATTCTCCCTCGCATGCTGATTAAGCTTGTGTTTAAAAGATTGGGTACTGTCCGCTTGTTTAACCGTTTCCGGTTTCCTTGAAAACTTGTCCGAACTGTGAAGCAGTACTATTTTTCTGTCTTTAGCGTAAAGGGCGATATACCCCAATGTGTTTTGTAATAACTGATGATCGATGGTTGGTTGGCAGTTGAGTGCAGACAGTTTACCTGGATCCCGTGTTGAATGTGTTGAAAAGTTTGGCGTGTTTCTGTCGTTGCTGGAATCAGTAGAGCGGTCAGACACTGAAACGGATTCCTATCACTTTGTCACTGTCAGTAACCCTTTTTTGTATATTGTGCAAACTGTTCCGGGCGGGGATATCTGATAGCGACTACGTTTTCGATTGAGTCTTGAGAGGAGCTAAATATTGTGTTCGCTTGTATTACAGGATACTTTGATGTTGACAAGAAAACAAGAAGCGTGTTCATAGTCAAGGTGAGGTAAGTGACGCAAAGTACTACGGAGGAAAAGATGTGGGTGGCAGATAGTAGGTCGGAGTGCCACCGTTTTAGCTCTGCGGCGGTCAGATGTCAAACGTCACACAAACTATACGGCGGAGGCAAACCAAACTAACAGGCGCAGTTTTAATATCAATGAACGCGTTAATCGGTTAATAGGTTTGGACTCTGACGCGATGGAGGATAAAGTTGAACGAACAAATTATACTGGTGCGTAAATCCAGTTACCGCCTAATGAAGAAGAGTTTTAGTATCTCTTATGACTCGTGGAATGCTCTGTGGATGCGTCCTATGGACAGGCTGTCCAACGAAAGTTCTCAGGAGCGCGTTCTCTGTTCCGCAGTCATCCATCACCAATGCTTTATTGATAAGCGTACCGAACGGCATCAGCACTCGAATTCTGTCCACGAGCCTGCGATTCGGTAGAAGTAAGTGCGTAAAATTTCTTAGTGTTTGTTGCCCGATAATGTGACACGCTAATGATACATTGGATCAGTTTGATGGTCACATGTCTACCACAATCCGGTCGGCAACCATGGCAACCGACCGTGTTGTTCTGGTTGACTTGAACGCTCGAGTCGGGTGAGGATTCCTTGGAACTTACGGCAATAATTCGGTCGACAGAAACGGTGCAGTTCTGCCACACACGTTTGCCGGTTATAGGAAAACAATCAAATCCAGCTTGATGCGAGCGCTGACACGATGCGAATCCACCCACGCAGCGGGGCACCAAGATTGGCTGGATCACACCGTGCAATGCGTCAATACCTATGAAGTTCATCGCTGTCTACTGACTGGACCCACCAACATTCAACCGAGGACTGTCCTAACTGCGTTTGGTTCGTGCTTCTTCCCTTTTTTGCTGATCAATGATCCAGTGCGATTCATGGGCGCCACATCCGATTAGTACACCATTTTTGCCTATGGAGTATGGGCCAAACGGTATATCCCGCAAATGCTGCCATGATAACAACTGTTTAGCATTTGTATGAAACGTACGTAATTTGGACGAAATCTTCACTGAGCACCCTTGCACAATACGAGTGACTATTCAAAATCAGTGGAAGCGATGTCGAACTGGACGGCTACCGCATCAGAACAAAGTCTCTCTATTAAGTTTGCACAATTTGAGTTGCCTCTGGCTTCTCTCAATACCAGGCCTGGTGACTATTGGCCCGTGTATAAGGGTGCAGTTCGACCCGTGGTCTGAAAATTCAAGCGTTTGAGTGATATTCTCTCCATAACGTAAAGTGACATGAAAGATGGCCTAAGCAACCTGCGGCCTATCTGTAGATGCTTGAGATATGGTATGCAGTTGGATTTTGTCTACATGATGGCTGGTAATAGTGGGTGCTTTTTCAACAACAGTAGCAGGTGAGTTGGCATGTATTGAGCGGTGGTGTTTCCCTCCATATGTCTGGGAGCTACGAATCCTTCTTGACCTGGATTCTCTGACCATGTGGTTGGCTTTGAGACATCGGAAAAAATTCCTAGTTTGCACGATCTCAAGGCGCTGCCCTACAGATTTACTGAGAACTAGTGGGCAATGTTAGGAGAAATGACTTTCCTTGCAAACAGGAAAACGGAGGCGAGAACCATACATGTTACTCGTGATAGAACTGTCACTTTGCACAGGATGGGTGTTCTTCTTGTTGTCAACTGGGTTCGATCTTGCCTTCATTTGTCTGGGACCATCAAGCAGTTCACATTTGAGGATGGTTGCCAGTTCGCCCTATTTCGTGGGGGCGGCGTCGGCACGTTCCTCCACAAATCGTGTTAGATCTTAGAGCTGCGATTCACCATTGTGACATGTTATGACAGCCGCCTCGTCCGTCCACCCAAACTGCATTTCGGCAGGCGGCCCTTGAATGTTCGTTTCAGTCGTTCTTCCTGATTCAGGGTAAAGTCGTAATTCAGTTGCCGAAGTGGTGCTTCGCACACCGACACACGCTGAGCTAATGGAACTAATGTTGCGTACTTGCTGTCCGATAGACGTAGGCTGTTCAATAGTTCATCAATATCTGCCTTTGCTACCATGTAGCCTTGTCCAAACCGCTTGCGAAGACTTTCTTGGCGATTAACTGACCCCGATCCTTTCCGAGAATGGTACAATATTAAATCGAGTCTTTCGCAGGCCCATCACGACATTGCACCGGGTAGTCCAGCCCGGATCGGCCATCACTCAGCTTGTTCTCGATGCTTGAGTCCAGTGTCTTAGTGAAGAACCATTATGACAGAGTTGAAAGCAAACCAGTGTACTTCTCGCCTCGCGTGGCTGAAATCTGGTGTATTAATGGGTGATTTACTTAGATCACCATGTTATTTACGATCTTATTCACCCTGCAGAACGTCGTTCGCTGTTGTATCATTCATTCAGGTCCTCTCTTCTTCCACTTCCTGATGCGAAGTTTCGCTACCTCTATGCTCAAATCTGTGTTTCTGTGCAGCTGCCCCACCGGGGAATTAGCAGATGCAGTCCCGGCTGTTTAAGCCCGATAGAGTTCTGTTCTGGTAGGAAAACGTTTCGAACAAATTTATAGGATCTGCTCCACACTTCACTCCAGAGGTCAGCTGGGTACAACTAGAACGTAACATCCTGAGGTCAAATCAACTTCATAACGACCGCACATAGCTCGATGGTGTTTCTATGGTAGCGAATGCATAGACAACAGCGAATATATGAGAGTGAATTCATGAAATCAATATGAAATTTCGTGCGTTCCAAATGGTACGTCCCGAGAGGGTTGTCGGCCATCAGCGATCAAGAATAAACAGAAAATGCTCAAATTCAAGATGGCAGACAAGGGACCTTCATACGAGCGCAATTATATTGCAAAACATAATACTCACGAAAAGGGGAAAGTTGGTGATAACTAAGCAGAAGGTCCAAATGGATGTTGCACTGGGTTGAGATCAGCTGAAACTCTGGCGTTTTACATGTACCACATAGGCTGAATAGGGTGAGATCTCTGGTGAACTTCGCTGGCGTTTACACAAGAAGCCGATTAACTGAGGTTACGCTATGTTGAATAACGGTCAGTGTTTCAAGTGGTAGTACAAAGTAGTACACACATTTCTGCAATGCAAAATGTTGTTGCCACAAACTTGCTGGAACCACAAAGCTTCAGAGGTGTCGCGTAAGAAGGTGCTCGGAATATGTGAGTACACTTTATTTCATCCCACTGAAGCCCACTCCATTTTCTACGATGAGGTGCTTCGGTCCAGAAATTGTGAGGAATTTTTCACTAGCATGAGTTTAAGGACGCAAAGTGCCTCGATGATTACGGATAAAGCCCTAATTCTACGCCCTATCATGAGGGCTGGCCAGTAAAAAACTGAGTAATTAGAGCTGTCAGCAACAGTGAAAGAGGTTTTTTTAGACACCATAAACGAACAGCAAGGAATATGTTCACCATGAATCTTCTATCTAGTTTTTGCGCTCCCAGGCATTATTACTAGCCCTGCAAGCGGGACACCCATAAAACGAACAATGATACAAACACAACCAAAAGTAAGGCCTTGGCTAACACGTCTGTGGGAATGATGGCATTAGGAGGGAAGGTGGAGGTGACAAATCTCTAGAAGTGGATTCGTAAGGGCAATTTTGGCGACTTCAGATATTGATACTGGGCCTCCAGTTTTCATGTCTAAATCGCTCAGTTCCAATCAGTTTGTCCGTTTAAATGTCCAGCCAGTGTCCGTTTATTCGTGACAGAAAAACAGAAAACAACCTGCTGTTGATAACTTGGTAACTTGAAATTTGATTTAGATAGCCCTGCTCTCGATATTTACTAGTATTTTTTGATAGCGTATATTTTTCAACGCATATGAGAGAATCAGGCTCAGACGTGCGCATTCATTGATGACTCCGGACGTCTAGTGGTTTTCTGAGCAACGCTTGGTCTACTCGCAACGTCTATAGGCAAGCTGGATCCAGTATAGTCAAGCCTGTAAGCATCGAACGCCTACAAATTCTGATCGCGTCCAGCAACCGATTCGGATCCAAAAGGGAAGACGGTCGCGTTGGCAAGTTTCTTATTAATGGGGTGCTTATGCTCGAGAAAATTATGATGAGCTAGATAGAAGAAATTAACACCTAACACCGATATTAAATCCACCAAACATGCAGGTTCCGAGATTAACGGATCACGTAAATATGACCAAATGCAACAGCCGCACAACTGCGAAGCGATTAAACGCCTATGAAACCGGGATACATATAAAAAAAATCCGGCAAAGAAAGCTGAGGAAGAGAATCTACGCAGGAAGAAGTTTGTTCAGGTGAACGACATCAAGGTGCAGTAATACATCATGATCAATATTCACGTCAGAAATCATTTGTCACGCGTGTAACTCGAGTGATCTTGTCAGTCCGCAGGAAATGTTTGTAATCATAATCAAGAAGGATTCCGGTGTAAGAAGACGAACTAACGAGAAAGGAATAAATTGGGCAGGAAGCGTGGTCGTCAACCGTGAACCAGCACACAACAATCACCAAACACTCAGTGTAAGCAGATACTTCAACGGTGGTCTCCGAAACCAGCATGGTTTTCTAACACTCTTGTAGCTACGGGATGAGTGTGTATCGTGAACTGGTTCTCTTGCAACTTAGCCTTACTCGCTGGCGACGCCACTGCCCTCTGCTTCTTCAAGGAGACATGTGGATCTTGTTTTTCTTCTGATAATGTCACTCTCTGTTCTCAAGTACACCTCGCACACGTGATTGTTGACCTTAGGCCATACGCCTACGGGCCAAGGGCCTCCAATCAGGATACAAAATCACCAGCCTTCACTCCTCGTCCAACGTTTGTCCACTTATGATGCGCCTGAATGGATAGTAGATACTATGTGATCCAGCGTTCACAAAACACACTAGCCAGATGTTGAGACTGCTTTCATCCTTTTGTGTACCTTTTAACCACTGTGATACAAGTGCACGGCACGCCCGTGTTTGGTTATCGAACCGAGAGACCGTCAGGATCATCGCAGATTGGATCTAACGATCTGGCATCCAGATTTTGTCCACCCCTATTAAGTAAGTGCACAGAGCCTCGTCTGTCATCATTTGTTACGTTATGATCGCCTTCATTACCCGTCAAAATGTGCAAACCGTGTGCCCCGTGTTTCACTTCAGCAACTATCAGCGGGGGGATTACATTACCGGTCGATACCATGGACCACCAGAGTGCGATGGATTTCGTCTTGGTAAAAGCCAAGTAATTTTCCGCTCAATTCTGATTCCGCACGCATAAAGTTGGACCTGCTGTTGCTGTACACAACTTCTGGCACACCCCAGATGTCAAGCGAACCATATTAGAGCCATAAGAGTGAAGTCTGTTGACACTGACTGTGACACTTCGAAATGTGTAGCTCTGGTCCTTAAACAAGTGAAAAGACAGTCGTACCCTTAACAAGTCATTCTCCCGATTCAAACCGGCAGAGATATGAAATAATCCACGCCACAAGCTGCAAGTGGGGAGCCACCGGGTGTTACGTGATCAACATGCAGCAGGGCCATCACTTGTTTGTACGGCTTCGCTGACATTATTGTACATTTCATACATTTTATCAAAACGCGGTGCAAACTAGCCATGCTGTTCACAATCCGAAACCTCCCATGGATGGATGATAAAACGTGACTAGCTCCCACCTGACCCCCAGTCTCGTGATAGTGTCTGACAACCATATCCGTAACAATCCCACGGGGCGGCAGTATCATTATTCGAGTACCACTGAACAGTCCGGTTGAAATCCTTCCACCGAGGCACAGAACATCGTTTATGGTGACAGGCCGGCGCACCCGTCGGCCTTCGAAGTGCTCTGTGCAGCTTCGCCAAAGGCGCGTCACTGCTCCGGTCGAACGGTGGATCCACACGCCAGATCCAATTCTACTTTATGCGAAGGACCCAGAGTAATCGAACACCGTCAACTAGCAGTCTTGCATGCAAAACACTTCCTGAAGCGTATCAATCATGATACCGCACGGAGTATGGTGTACCGGTGAGAGTAACGTGAAAAAAGCTCCACGTATTATTGTGCGCTACTAACGCTGGCTATCACCAGCACCTTATTTAATTCTAGTCCCCTAGCTTGAACCTTCTCAAGCGGCTTGATCGAGAAGTCCATATTTCGTTACACAAAAAATGTTTGGTGGTTAACGTGGAAGGTTTGAAGTAGATGATTGTGCAAACTACACGGGAGGGTTGGTTTTGCAGTTTTGTGTGGTGGTTTGTGTGATAATGATTAATCCCTCAATAACGGCTACCACCGATTACGGTCTGATGGCTTATGAGCCCCATAATCCTGGTAATCGCAATGGCGAATAGAAAAATTTACAAATTGGCACATATGCATGGAGGAAAGATGTACATATGGAGAACAAACTTGTTCTATTTTCGCCCCCTGAATCACAGTCGGCACACAGTTATCGCCATTTGCCATCGAACAGCGCAGTGATTCATTAGACGCAGTTTATCGAATCCGTATTGCGTATCACTGATGCGCTTATCATCATTTTTTACATACTGCTATCATTATCTGTTTCTGCTAAGCGTTTCTATCGTTCTAGTTACTGTGGATTCACCATATCGGTTCGTCATTATAATTTGTCCGCAACCTTATGCTTTCTGCATTTATGTTATGGTGACACGCAACAGTTTCAGCAACTCCAACCAATGTAGTCTTCTTTTGGCTGTATGACGGTTCAAAACGACAGAACACAGTGCCGAACTTACCTTTACTAGTACTATTTCAGATTTGCTGGCCTTAAGGAGGAGCGGTATATTCTACTTACCACCTCAGATGCCCTTCGTCCGTGTAAGGTCTGTTCAGAAATTCGTAGAATACACCTGTGTGCGTGAGTGTTACACCAATGGTTGAGATTGCGACCACGGGAGGTGCTGCTGCATGGCACTGGAAATTTCACATGGCTGAAAATTCCGCACAGATATCCTCTACAAAAAGTGAGCCGGGATGCTCATCGTGCAATCTAGCATATGACAGCAGAACTAGCTTCCCCTAACAAGCATGTGGCTCTCTCTTCTCCGATCTGCTTCGAAATGATAGGAGCTACCCCGTCAACGGCCCAAATGAAGAAGATCGTCGTCAGCCCCGAGAATCAAGCTATCTACATGAGAAGCTTAGTGTTATGGGGACAGTATCACTTTATATCCTCTTCAGACAAACAGGCCAAGTCGGTTTTGAATGCGTCCTTCGTTGCAGGCCTTGCCATTCTTTTACAGTTAGCAGATTTTGATCCAAATCCCCAAAAAGTCCGTTGGTCTTCCCGCCGCGCCATGCGTCAAGCAAAGCACTGGAGTAGCGTTTGGTGAGGCCTGTCACCTAAAATCCATGAATGCTGACGTAACAGGCGTCTTTCTTGATCGTTCTTTCCAAGAAGTAAGCGGCTTTGAACGGCTGATACCGGAATAGGTGTCACGGCTGGCTCTCGGCTTAAGATGAAGCCAAAGGTCATAGTTCCTGGACCTTTCCGTACTCCCTACACACCCGTGAGAGTATGCACCAATCTCACGGTCCCTTCTCGACCACAGTCCACAAATCCTCGCAATTTGGGCAAGCATGCCCTGAGCAATGATACTTATCCTTCGCCAATTTTTAAACCTCCAATTTGTCCAACCCTGTTAGATTGGTTGCGAAGTGTTTCCTCCCCAATGTCTGTAGTCAGAATGGTCCGCTAGATCTTCTTCTACGCTCCAAAAGGTGCTCGCTCAAACGGCACCTCTATCAGGTTCTCCCGGGGGACACCAGTTTCACCCGGTTAAAATTCACACCCGCGTAAGGACGCACAGGCTTCCCGTGTGTTCCTTGAAGGACGTTGGTTTTACCGGGCTCAGACTTGTCCTCCTGCGAATATACACGCATATTTTCGGGGTTGAAAAATAAATAATAACCTTCGCAGAGTTTTAGGAAGGATCACGGTAACACATTAACCGCGGCATATCAGCAGCAGGCTGCGCATCTCAGAGAGACGCTCATCTACTCGCAGGTTGTGGCGAACCGCCCACCACGTTCTAAAAAACCACCGCGAGACTGCCACCCACGTCTCGTCCTTTGGTTATTTCCTCCGTTTTAAAAAACTTCCTCACGTCCTGCCCAGTCAAACGGGGAAATGCCTTCCAATTTTATATATACAGACTGTTTAAGCACAATCACTGAATCTCCAGAAATCAAACGGTCGGCTTGTGATGCAACTTGTCACGTTTCTTTTTGCAGTGACGTGGCTTTCACCGAACACCACTGGCAGCGAGATGGATGTTCCTGGGTACTTCGTCCAACGTGCTGACTCATTACGATGAGCAACGGGGGCTGAGTGATTCCTTGTTACCAGGATCTTTCTGAACCCGTGACCACCCAACCTTTCCAGCCCTTCATAAATGTGATGTGTTGTGGTTACAGTCAGAATGGCGCGGCCAGGATACACTCCCGGGGGAGGCTGTTTATCGTCCACCGTCAATCAGCGTTCCGGATGGTGACGCTGTTCCTCAAAGCCTGGTAAAAACCCTCGGGACCACAGTGTTTTCCCCACCCTCTTCTTCTGGGTGACTCCAACGCAACTAAGATAAGCTGTTCATCAATATCTCATTAAGGTTACAAATTTGGATTCTGGGCCTCCCCGGTGACAATGGTAAGGTGGAGAGCATGGACACAGCATATCAGCGCTCCAGTGAGGCATCGTTCCAGTCAGGCTCATTTCATGTTTGACCTGATTAGTACAGGCAAGTGCCGCCTAGGGGGTAGAATGGTCATCAAACCGCCGCATAATGACCACCCATCACTAACTTCTGCTCCTATTTGCTACTGATTGTAACAGCCTGGAAAAAGTCTACAGCTCAAAAACTTCGATAAGACTGGTTTCGACGGGCTGGGATACTATGTACGTTCAGTCCCTTTTGATTGAGATTCTGTTGGCTTTAACTGCACCGCGTCGCAGAACGCAATTCAGAAAGCAGGTGACTTAATTGTACTGTGCAAACTGCGCGGTATCATTCCCGCCAACCGCTTCCACGCAGAATACGTCGTTCCCCGGCTGACCGTTCTTATGCGTTCACGAGGCATGAACCTACAAGAAACACGGAGGGCGTGAACACATGTGGTACTGTTCGTAACAGTTGTGGGCCAAAAATCTGCGAATAAGTGGTTTTACTGAGGACTGGCGTGAACAGACGTTTCATAGCCAAATATATGCGCGACTGAGAAAGAATGAGCCTTCATCTGCTTCTGTGCAACCGCCAAACAGGGCGACTTCCTTCGACCCTATGCACTTGCCGAGGTATCTAACCAGCGTTATTCGATGGCCCTCGACGTTGCGCTACCTCTGCGAATCTCTCGGCAGCTTCTCCCTAGTGCTGACATACCCTGCCGTATGCCAGAAACACCTCGCCCAAGGTCAATCCGTATAGTACGATTGAGCCAGATGAGAATCACCCCAGAATCCTCAAAAAACGACGGTTAGTCCAGGGAACCCACTTTATTAACGATTCCAACGGATAATCTAGCCTGGCATTCCCTCTAATGCCTAAAAATAAGCCAAGCACACGCCAGTTTTCAATGTGGGCGAACCGCGCTCCCTTGTTAGCTACATAGTAATCAACCTTACTAGAACTAAATGAGAGATAACGGAGTGCCTACCGAAACACTCCATCTTTAAACACTTACCAAGGAAAAGGTTTTCTTCTACAGAGCATGATTTCATTTTGGACCGGTCACGCGTAACGAATATGCTACACCCCATGGACAGTCTGATGGTGGCTAAAGAGAACGGCCTCAGTTCAGCGGCCATTTTCTTCGACCTCGCTAAGGCATTTGACGGTCTTCTGCGTGGTCCCCTCAAGCGTAGGCTGGAAGTTCACGGCATCCAGGAAGGGGTTACTTGTTGGATTACTTCATTTCTTGACAACAGAATTCCTAGGGTCGAAAATGAGTCAGACCTTACTTTCTCTTCTTGATTTCTGCGGCGGTTCTTCAGGGGTCAGTGCTCGGTCCTCTTCTGTTTCTTGTTTACACCGACGACCTTCTAGGCAGCATTTCTAGCGACGCTGTTCTCTATGCTGACGACTTGAAAATTTGAAATATTGGCGATTCCAGTGGGCACGAATTAATCTAGTTAAACAACCGGAATTCCCCTGAGGTCGTAAGCGCGAACATGTCACTCGGTAAAGATTCATATGATGGCGTTTTGCTTCACGGTGTGCTTAACATAGGGAACATTAAGAAAGCCGATCTGGAGAAAGATTTGCGAACCGATACTTCATTCAACTTTTATTCTGAGTATCATGTCGGAATGGCATCTATGAAGGGGTTAGCGGCCCTTGAAATGTTAAGACTGGCCTTTCCCATCCAAGAGAAGATAACGTCACAGATACTTTACGGGGTGTGAAAGAGACTGCTGCTTGAGTGCGCCGACTGAGTCGTGCATATTGACTTGAGGCAAAACACGCCCTTTGTTGGACGTGGTAAACTTACGACTGCCAGGATGTCCACTGACCAGCAGTATGACTTGAGGGGTGCGACTCAGGCTTTTCAGTTTGCACCAACTTAAATTTCGACTACTCTGTGATGATCTACTTTTTACACATATTTTCTTTGGCATGGGAATTGTGAGGCCATTTTCTATTTAGTGGTTGATAACGGCCGAATAGACCACGACAAGAAGCTTTGCAAGCCCCATCCTCGGGACTTCCTCAAACAGCAACTTACTTCTTGGAGGGTTGCCAATCATTGAAATGACCTTTTTCCGAGACCGTTGACTGTCTCTGTGGAATCGTCTTAAAAACTTTGTTGGATCCGAATTTGATTTGAGCCCTGTTAGATTCCTGAACCTATTCTGTTTTTGGCACTTGCTGTAAACCACAAGAGTAGTGCTACACCCGGCACTTAACGACTCTCTTCCAGGTCAACGAGAGCCCGGTAGACATTGAAACAGATAAGTTGACTGAGACCCGGTGGTTTGAGTCTGCATGTTGAATCCGCGTAGTAACCGCTGAAGTGTTCAACATCTCTCAACCCTTCTGTTTACTTCTATCACACCACAATGAGATTCCATTCTGTGGAAGTCTGTTCCAACTACTGGCTACTGGGCGCCCGAAAGAGATCGTCATGGTCAGCGTAGCAGCTCGCGGTACCCCAAACTAAGATCATGACTTCAAAGACCGGAGTTCATATGCAGTTTGAACAGGCACTCTGATGCCTTCAGAAATTGTGAAGAGTAACATGAGACCTTTTGAAACTCTCCTATGTAACAAAAAATCTCTCTAAATTTTACTTCTTCCACGTTGACGTCTGCACACAACTTTTTGGTCATTGCAAGGAAGCCTTTATTTGTAACGAAGAGAAAACAGCACATGGACTGTTTCCTGGTGGACGCGAAGTGAGCCTCGGAATATTCTTTTTTAAAGTCGGATATAATATACTCTGAGTAATCTCACGGAGGCCAAAGACAATGGCCACATCTCAGAGGCGTTTGACCGTGTCCCGCACAGCCCCCTGAAACACAAACCGGAAGCCAGTAGCATTCCAGGATAGGTTCTTCTATGGATTGCTTCTCTTCTTGATAGAAGATTTCTCAGGCTTAAAACTGGATCAGTCATTTTGTCTGTCTCTTTCGCTTTTACAGACGTTTCCCAAAGGTCAGTGCTAGATCCTGTTTTTCCCGTTTACACTGATGAGCTTCTGCATAATATTTCAAGCAACGCCCTCCTATACGCCCTCCTATACGATGATGTGAAAACCTCTGGTGCCACTGATCCCAGTACATTACATATTGATTTTGACTCGATTAAACGCTGGTCGGACGAATGTTATCACCCATCAGATGATAAGTGTGCTCACATGTCACTCGATGGAGAGTTTGACAATGAAACGTTTCAAACGCCTCACGGAGATTATATAAGACCTCCCGTTGGATATGCTGACTAAGTCGTGTGTGCCGGCCTAAAGAAAGACATAGGCTGTTGAGCGTGTCCAGCGTGCGGCTACCAATCTAGTCCTGGGCCTAAGAAATATCACGGACGAGTCCTGATTTGAAGTTCTTGTTCTGTGAACACTTGAACTCCGACGATCCCCCAGCTGATTGAGTTCTCACACAATTCCTGTTTAGGGTAACTCTTGCGGAACAGATCTTCACCATAGCGAATGACGACGGTCGGCGAGGACATAACAGGAAGCTTCTTAAGCCTCGTTCTCGGACCGTCCTCATGCAGCAGTTTTTTACTTACAGCGCTATCAACCACTGGAACAGTCGCCTCTTTGATGTCGTCAGCAGCCCTTCTGAGAATCATTCTGAAGCTTCACTTGACTTTTCTTTACCTAAAAGTTCGTTACGTAAGTACCGTCATTCTGTTGCTGGTACTCATTATAATCCTCAAGTGTAGTGCTACACCCAGTCTTCAGTGATTGCCTTTCAGCTCAACGAATTCCCGGAAAGAAAACCGATTGGATCCCGGAACCTTGGGTCTCTACCTCCAACTTATGTATCAGTAGCTGAATAAGTTCTTGAGTGCTAGTCGTAGACCGTTATTTATTCCGTTATCGTGGGTGAAAAATTATATTACGCCACATTCCTCATCATTACCTCGGTACATGATGCAGGAATTGAAATCGCCGTAATTCGTGCCACGGCCTCATATTCGTTTGATTTAACTCGCCGTTGGGTGAAGACGAAATTGAACTTCGGTATGGCTGACGTTGTGGTTACTTGTTTGTTAGTAAATGGATGCCGGAATAATGTATATATAGACGTACGGTTATATATACACTATTCATCAAGCCACTAACAGGATATATTTTTGTTTTCAGCGAATGGACTATATTCCAGTTTTTAAGGTGATTTTCGAGGATCGTGGTCTAATTGAAGGAAGTGAGTTCCCTCGCATATGCGTACACAGTTGTCTTACATATATCAGATCTGGTGGATGGGGTGACGGGGCTTCAACTGGTTCACAGCTCCGGTCATCTGGAGGGACATCCAGGACGTATGCAAACCAAAGGCTACATTCTGTGCTAAAGGAAGGCGTTGGTAGTGAGTACCGTTTCCCACAGACTTTAGATAGATCATTCATGTGGATTACCTCACGTGTTCTTTCTCAATGACTTCACTCGCCCACATGTGTTTGAGCGTGTTCCAGCATACAGTAAGTTTTGTCTTCACCCGTAATCTGGGACAAACGGATGGAGCAGTCTTAAGTGTGAGAAACTATTTTCTTCACTCGTAAGGTAGAAAAATTACACGAAACTTCCGTCAGCTTTCAAGTGGGAAGGGCTTCTCTAAGTTGGTTTTCAACAAGTCATCTTGTCCGCATTCCAGCGACCGTCTAGCTCCCATGAAGAGTTTACAATCGTGGTGGCAGTGAATGGCTATAACATGCACATAGGCTTGCCAAATATAACCAACAAGATACCGCTAAATCACCAAGATTTTGAGTAAATTTCAACGTCGCAATATCTCCACTAGTTTATCTTACATTTGCAGCTCAATAAAGAGCCTAATCCTCGTGATGCAACAACTGTTCAATTGGTGAAACTATAATCGTCTTTGCTGGCTAAATTGCACTCAAACTCCAGAAAACACATACCATATCACGTCGATGATATCAATTTATATTGTGATTCATTAATAATTCAACAAAATCCCGGGAATCGCAACTTTTCGTTGGTTTTCCATTGATCGTTTTGCCATTGAAATACCGCTTACTACTACTGCTTACGCCTTTGGAAGATTAAAACGAACCCCAACATAAATAGACGATTTCACAAACTGTAACACCACGAAATCATCAGAGCTTTAATAACTCAAAAACTGATCCACAGATAACAGAGATGTTTATGGTCCACCGATTACACGCAGTGAATGTGGCTATAAAGTTGGCTCGTTTCAATGCATCGCTGATGTAGCCCAGTTGCAGGCCGTTTGTGCAAACAATGTAAATCGACGTTTCTGCGCCTGTTTTTGTTCATTAAGCAGTGAATTGTCCCATGTTATCAGTTAATAATTGAGACTATCGTGTAAATCTTAATTTTCATCGTGTTGCTCACTTCACTGTATTTTATTCGGCTATCCGACTTTTCTATATTCTGATGAGTATACTCTGAACATAGAAAAAGAGTGTTGAAAAAACTAGAAAATAAGCCAAATCCCCGTCTATAGTCGGGGATTTGGCTTATTTTCGAGTTTGATCGCAGCCTTCGCATTCAGTTAGACGTCTGTGTACTTTCCAGCCAGTCTCTTTCGAAAGCACGCACTAAACTCGAATTCCACTCTAATTAGAGCTCGTCAGTAGTGCATATGCTTGCCAGGGCCGGGATTTGAACTTCGGCCACACGTTCATGAGGCAACCGTGTTGACCACTGCGCCATTGACCTCACACTAGGCATGACCGAATTATCAAATCTGAACGCCCAACCACCCCCACTTGTGTGCAAAAATCACGTTGCCCGATCATCTCGAGAGGTGACACAGTAAATGTCCTGTTAACTCCAGTCAGTCCTTCAGTCACAAGCGTGAACCCTGGCTACAACCAACCGTGTATGATCATAGTGTGTGGACGTGGTACACAGTTCAAAACCTAATAGGCAACTTCCTAACCTTCACATCTAAAATGAGTATGCATCGAGCAGTGATTTTTTTACATTGTTTGAATTACACTGTACTTTATTAATGCTAGATAGATCTAGGACTATATATAGTCCAATCCTGCGATGCATTTTTGCGGAGCTGTAAAAAGCAGCCTCAGCGATTGTACATGTGTTTTGGGTTACTGGAGTAGTAGTTCGTTTTGAACCTTCTTGAGAAATACTTATGATCCTTGAGGAAAAGCGCTGTACGCCTGCTCAAGTGTATTTTCTGAGCTCCCATCTACGTGTACGGGTGATTCACTTGCCGGTATGCCGTGCTTCCTATATAGTGGAATTATTTGGTGAAGCTGTTTGGTAGTTGCTAACTTGGAAATCTCACTACAGTGATGTGCATTACTGTATTAGTTGTGGTCAGTCATTCCGTGGTTTTCACGCGGGTGCCAGGCTGGGAGTCCATATCTCCCAGGTCTATTTGGTTTTAATCTGATGTCGCAGAGGCACCACTTTTTCTGGAAAAGAATAATAGAGAAACTGGCGCAGCGCCACTCGAGTTTGATGAAATTGTGGTCCTCAAGATCTTAAGGATCACAATGTCATCGAAGAACAATAGTTTCGGAGGTAAAATGAGCAACACGCTTTGTTTTAGTGAGCACTCCGGTTAAGTAAGTATTCGGTTAAGAAAGCCTTAACTTTCAACCCAGAAGTGGCATCGACAACGACCGGTGGTAGCATATTCCAGTGGGCCACCACACTGTAATAGACCAAATGCTCCTCAACATGCAACCGGCGTTTCAACTTGTGTGCCTTCCTCTTGTGATTTCAAAAACCGTTTTGGTCCACAAGAGTGACGGACGTCTGTTGGGTCTACAGATAAAAGTCAGTAAGTGCTGTTTGGGTCACCTCGAAGTGTTCGGTGCTTGAGTGGGTAAAGAACAAGACTTCGACCGGCGCTCGTAGATGAAATCTTGAAGGCCTACTGCTGTTTTCGTAATGGCTCGCTGAACGCGCTGCAGCAGACTTGTGTCCTTTTTAAGGCTGGTTGGTGTTGCAAAGTTAACATATTCAAGTAAAAGAGCGTTCCTTTTTTAGCCCTCGAACATTTATCTTACAAGACTGAGGCTCGGAGTGTCCTGTTGTGCACTGGAAGATGTTTTGTTGGAGAATTTGGAAATTCAGGGCGAGTAATGCGCAAATAATCTGACGATTCTTTGCTGCGAAGTGATGCCTATCGAGGAAAGCAGCTCTTAAAAGAGCTTCAAACGATCGGGGGCGGGTAGGATACAACCCTTTGATACGTGGCAACCGATTAACTTCATCTCATCCGACGTATTGGTACTTTTAGACTCACTGAAAGTGGGTTTGTATCTATCACTCGCGCTTAGAAAACGTTTGAGATCACACGCATGTTCGACCGAGCTCGTTTCACGTATTGTGATGTGCACTTAAACAGAAGTGTCTTCGGAGTTCTTCATGGTGCTGAGGTGGTCAACTGTTATGTGAAAACTACCTCGTTACTTACACCGAAAGTTGTACGACAGACGTGGTAAAGACGACTGCAGACCTCGAACCCTGTGGAAGGTTTTTCACTTTCTTTGATGGGGATTTGAGGACAGGCATTCTTCAAATCTGGGGTCTCAAATGTATCGTACTTGTCTACTTTCCCGTTCAGTTCATCTATCTTTGGAAAGAGGATGGGCATTAAGAAAAGTGACTTTATTTGCGGTTTGACTGTTGCCCACAGTCTATCGTTGGAGACGACTAAAACTTGAGGGCTCCATGGCGAGTTCGTTGGCTCGAATATCTCATCTCGAAGGGACCGGTGTATTTCCTCGCTTATGAACTTCTTGTCCTCAAAGCAATGTCGTCGAGATTTAGTTGCAGTAAATTCACGGTCTCCCGAAAGAGTATGGGAAGATAGCGGTGATTCAGGCCGTGCAAGCGATAGGCCAGACAAGACGAATGATGTGCTGCCGTCGAACAGAACGTTGAGCTCTTCATGAAGCCCTAGAAAGTCGTCCCGAAAGAGTATCTGCGCATACATTGGGTAGTGCTGACAGTTTAATTCAATGATGCTCTGATTCTCGATAGGTAATGGAGACGAAGTAATGTCCTTGAGTATCACTGGATAAGGATTTGGTGGTCGTCGTTATTTGGGAACGAGGTTTATAGGTCTTCCATCCGTTTCAGCCCTCTCACGGTTCCCGGAGAATTCGTAAGAAGTCAATTTTTTGGTAGTTGTCTTCGGTGGTTTTCGTCAAGCTTTCATAATTACATAGGGTAAGTGCGAGTTATATATGACAGTTGTAGAAAATCAAATAGGTCATTGAAAATCACGGAAGTGGTGCGGATCATATTCTGTTGGAAGAGGATGGGGGTGTTGGTAGATACATTAGTGTCACGTGCTTGTTATAAGATATGCATCCGTCTGTGTCAATTGGTTCACACTTGTTGAAGTGTCAGGTGGCCCTGGAATGGTTGACTGGAGGAGGTGGAAAGTTTGTACGAATTGTTTTTGTGCAGATAGTTCAGTTTTACTTAATGAATTTGATTACGTTGCCAAAATATTGTCAATTCTATCAGGTAACCCGAAGCTTCACAAAATGGAAAAAGATGAAGCGAAAGCGATAGAGAAAAGCTTATCCAAACTATTCTGCCAAATGAAACAAACAAACGGTATTGGGTGCGTCAGACCTACGGAAAGGGTCATTTCACGTTTGTACGGTTTTCTCGAAGCTCATAAAGACGGAATGCCGGTACGACCTGTCCTGGACGTGTACAATTTGCCATATGTCCTAGCCCAATGACTAGTGGAGATATATGGGAACGATCAGAGCACGACTGACTCCTTTTAATCTAAATGACATCTTCGGCTTTGTAGACTCAATCGATTCAGTGAATATCAGGAACAACGACATGTCCTTGAATGTATCCTCGCTAGTCACTAATGTGTCACTGTAGGAAACTATTGATTTTTCCTGCACCTATACTGAGAACAACCAAATCGACACCGGAATTACAAGGGAAAAAATGAGAGAACTATTGTTCTTCCGCATCTATTGTGTCTAATCTCAACTTAATGAAGAATTTTACAGACAAGAAGATCTAACCGCAATGGGTTCATCCCTAGGTCCGCTACTCAGATATTTTTGTGGCCAAACTAGAGACAACTAAACTCATTCAAATCGTATATAAGTACAAGCTCCACAAGTGCTATGTGGATGACATATTTTGTCTCATTCCAAACGATGATGGCTTTCAGGTCATATTAGATTAAAGCACACCTGAGTGTAAAATTCACGGTCCAGTTGGAAAATCATGACGGATTCTCATTCCTAGAAGTCACGTTGCTTCTTCAGTCAGATGAAGCAATTCGAAGGTCCATTTATAGAAGGAAGACGTAGACGGGTCAGTACACATTTTTACAGATGTTTCCAGCTGAGGTGCAAAAGAAATCTAGTTTTCCCCGTTGTACGGAGTGCAAAAGCCTTGTACACCGCACACTGTAAGAGGGAGTAACTTGTATTCGAGATATACTCATTGAAAGTGTATACCCTGAAAGATTCATAGGTGAAACAAATTACATTTTAGTACGAAACTTAAACTCTCCCAGACAGCGGAGAAAAGACTGATTTTCATCCGTCTCTCATATAAGGGGGAGGTTATCAGTGCGATAATTAGTCGTAGACTCTCAAACGCGAACGGGAATGCCTACTGTGCAGCAAAACCTATATCGTTCGACACCTGCCCGGTACTAGTAACACGCCTTAAAGATAATTTGCCAAAGTTCTCTCCGTCTTTCTGTATCTGCTCTCTCACCTATTGTTGTCAAACCGGTTAAGTTGAGAGAACCACAAGGCGGCTGTTGGAGAGAATTCGTGAACGCCTATGGGAATGGTTCCGTAACAGCTCGAGAAAGCCCATTCCTAGTGCGATCGGTTCCCACTTATTTGACACCGGCTGTCAACTAAACCCTCATCATAGACAGCAATACATCAGTGGTTCATACTAATGCTTAACTGCCACACAACCATGAAGAAACAGCAAACCCTATATAGAAAAAGAGAAGGAAAACATTCAACATCAAGCTGCCTACACCTTGCAAACAAACAACCGAACTACAAGTGAGAGTAAGGCGTCATCAGCAAGACAGTGGCCAACCCTTGGTGAACGACTTCATTTCCCTACGCCAGGTCATTATCTGACCACCTCGCACCCTACACCAGTCGGTCGCAGTGTCAGCGAATAGTGCTCGGTGTGGAAGACGACTAGCCGGCATTCTTAATACGTGACCTAGCCATCTAAGCCTGCGCAGACGCAGAGACTGGACAAAAGAACTCGTTTGACAATCACTACCAAACACCCGCTTCCTAACCTCCTCGTTACTTACACGCTGATGCCACCCGATACGAGCGATTGAACGCAGACATCGGTGGTCAAATACTTGAAGACGGTTTACGTCTTCTACCCTGAGCGGCCAGGTCTCGCTGCAGTACAGTAATGCGGCCCTCAACGTTGTCTTATACGCGACATTTTAGCTTCAGAGAAATACCCCTCTGTCACCAGAGATGCCTCAAATTAGCAAATACCGCCCTAGCCTTAGAGATACGCGCTTCTATTTCATTCCCTACACCTCCACC
>QNGE01000471.1:172283-258702 GCA_008508345.1 Paragonimus westermani
TGATAGGACAGTGGGGGAGGGGTCAGCAGTAGCATGTTTTCGCCTATCCACCCTGCTGTATGCAGCAGATAGGGCGACCCGGTTTATACTTCGAGACGTCGGATGGAGTATGGAAGTGTTTGTGTTGTGAGTATTCATGGTTGTGTGTGGGCTGAGATACTGCCAGGACGCCCAGACCTAAACAGGAGAACGATTAGAGTTCTCAACCAAAGCCTTTGGCTCAAAAGCCTCTACCGCAAGGCAGCGGGTGGGTGGCGATGTACCAGAAATGGTACGTTTTTCAGGAAGAGATGCCAATCATCCTCCAACCCCAACCTGGAGGACCAGGAGACTGTGGTTTGTTAGACCTCTACCTGTTGGCCTGCGTGGTGAGTAACTCTGTTCAGTTTAGCCCAAAAGGTCATCGAGATGCGCAAGCCATCACACCACGTCAAGGTCCAGTCTCACCGTGACGGGTCAACTAAACCCGAACAAAGCCTTCCGAGTCATCCACAAGGTTCGTCAAGCCTGCTGTCAAATTGCGATTGTTATCAACGGCCAAGGGTATTGCCATCAGACTCCAGAACCCCTGCTTGTGTGCCCAAAAGCAGTTCGTATAAACCCTCCATCTCCATTGGGCAATCATTCCACAGCCACTTGACATAGATGGACGCATGTCTTATGACAGACACATGTGACACTAGCGCATCCACCAACGCTCCGCATCTCCTGCGATTTTTAATGACGCGTTTGGTTTGTTATAATTTTCGCATATAACCTGCACTTACCTTGTGTAACTATAAAATCCTGGTGAGAACTACCGAAAACGCCTGTTTACAAAGTTGACTTCTCACGATTTCCACCTATTTCTTTGAATAGCATCAGCTTTGACATCTCTCTGAACTCCCACTACCCATCAAGGTCATGCAGTCAGCTCCGTTGATTTTCAGCGGATCAAGTAAGGCACGAGGGGGTTGTGGCCGTCGTGGTAGTGGAAATCGAGGAGCGGATACTGGGGAAACAGATCTCTTAGGTCGACTCGATAAACGGACTCTTAAAATGGCTCTTTTCACCACATCTGGAGCATGTAGCATCTTTAGCAGAGCATTTGCGGCTTGGTTGTTTATCATCTCCTTGAAATGGACACGTGGTACTGGATGTGGCAGCGACCGTCTTATCGGTTTCTTCTGAGTACGGGATGTTATGAGCATCTGTCGTAAAGGTATGTGCCCAATTCGACGGATTCAATAAAGTATGGTAATACGGGGATTTTTTTCTCGGCCACTTCGAGTGACCTGGTTCGACTAGAGGCCTTTTCTGATCAGATAGAATACCACAGGTGACAGCCTCTCGAGTCCCAGATAAATTATGGGACTGGTGGGTGATAGGAAGCTGGAAAACGCAAGATGCTGATGATTTCATTGTTTTGAAGAGCTTGTTGCGCTTGGTTTGACGTCGAGGTGCTCAGGGATGGTTTGTGAGACGGACAAAATGTTGCGATCAGTTAGACGGAATTAAGGAGGTGTCACGGGGCATCAAGAGCAGAACGAAGAAGAGCCGGAAACTTAGGCTTTATTCATTTAACAGTGCAAGTATGAGGGCTGAAAGGGATAACAAGGTGTGTGTAATTGTGGAACTTAAGCTGCGTGAATGATTTCAAAACTAATGACAGTGGTACGACGTTACAGATAAATGGTGGCTGCCTGACAGAAGTGGGAATCCACCCATGCTGTCCCTCAACGTTTTTCGCCCTTCAATTTTGTCGTTTTGACTAATCACTGATAAATGTGCTACCCGCATTGTTGATACCTCCACTCACAAGACGCCATTTATACATTGGCAGTTTCAGCTCCTCGCCAGTCCGACTTAGTGCAACGGAACACTTGATAGAAATATCAGTAGTTATACAAACCTCTTGAAAAGAGGCCTGTCCGACAGTTGCATTGCAGTTACAGAGAAATTGGGTTTGCGTCATATCACCGGAGCTTATGAACAAACGTCGGCCAGTACCCCGTTGACTCCGCATACGACAAAGCCCACCGTGAATAGAAGTACAAGCTTATGATGTGTTTACGTAAGAACCGTGTAGTTTAGTTGTTGAACGAGATAGAGGGGTGGAAAAGGTACTTTTACATGGGAATAGTTTGATGCTGTTTTCCCTCACTCATAATTCCTGTGGCCGTCAACGAGATGTTAAAATGGTGATATGTGGATATACAACCGGCCGCGCTAATTTGATAGATGAGCTGTACACTTCGAAGAACAGAACTGACCTTATCCAGCTCACTCAGCTGTAGACGATTGAGCTAGTATACTTAGTTGTTTTTTTTTCCGACGACGTCCCGTCAAAAACCGAAGTGGCGCTGAGGCCTAAGTTATTGAGACATTGTGAAGCTCCGAATCCAAACCTCTTCCTTCAGGTCTTTTCAAAAAATGGTGCCGAGGGATTGTTGTTTGAATTGACCACTCCCCGTTCCATATAGGAAACTGAGCAGGCGCTTCGTAATCGCGGCTTATCTACAGCCAACCCGGTCTTCAAAAAGGTGCTAGAATATCATGTGACAACCACAGAGGCGTCAACCGCCTCTAGAATGTCCATGAGTCTCGCAGTGCGATGGATTCCAAAAACACGAGGGGACTTCATCATCATAGAAACCAAGAGCCTGACCAAAAAGTACTATGGCTTGGGTCGCCGTTCACCTCAACAGTGAAGTGGAATATCTTGGGAGACGACAAAGCCACTAAAAAGTTTAGAAATAATAAATGAGGGTTAGGCGGAAGAACGAGAAACGGTATGAATGCAGGTAAGCCATTGACTGCAGCACACCGATATGTCGAATAGCGTTTCTAACCAACGATTTGAGTAATCACGAGGACTCCAGCCGGGCATGCGGCACCTACCCACATTGCTCAATGGGTTGGTCGGGGCCTTCATATTTCGTGGTCAAGTTTTCGTTTGACCACCACCTGGTTTCACCTAGCTGATGGTGGTCTCAGCACATAATGCTCTGTACAGTAAACGTTCAGCTGGTATGCAGAGTAAGTGATCCAATCCTCGCAGGCTGTGCAACATCGTTAATTGACCAATCGATCGTGCATCCCGAGCGTTCCGGAATACACCCCGACGAACGGCCACATTGCTCACGCGATCAGTTCACTTGATGTTGGCTATTTGGCATAGACAGCGGTAGTCAAACACACCAAGTCTACTTATATCTTCGTTGTGGACAGGTCATGTTTCAGAACCATAGAACAAAACAGTCCACAAACGTTATATATCATTATTTTAAATGACAACCGAACTTCTTTTCGATGTCACAGATGACGCAGGTTGGTAGAGGCAACTCGTGCCTTTATTATCCTCGCTGATATTTCATCAGCAATATTACAGGTTGACAAGATAGTGTTGCCTAAGTTTGTTAATGTGTCTACAGTCTGCAACGGATTGTATGCAATACAGAAAGTAGGGATGGGAATGCCTTGATTCTTGTGGCAGCAATACGCTGATAATTATGTCCATCTTGTGAGACCGAGCTTAATGGTGCACGTGCATATCGCTGGGGACAATCCATCACTTCTCGTGCCTCGCTGTTTTCGCATTACTTAGATGATGGTTCCATCGCTGTTATCAGGTCACCGGGATCAGGTCTCATCTTTCAGAAGACCGAAATCTACAATTATGCGTTTTCTCGTTGGTTATCCGTTCAGTATTTTTCTGCACCGGTTCGGTCATACCCTTCAACCTTCTACACGATACCTGTCTTGCAAATTTTCCCCCGTTTCTATCTTGTGTGGCAGTATTATAGCACACCCACCAAATGTAGTCTGTTTACTGCCTTAGTGGGCTGACGCTGCTGCAGGAAACCCGGTTTATTCTAAGACTTTTGCAGCAGCCAGGTTCGAGTGGCGAAGGTTGGGTTTCATAGAGTGTTACAACCTTTTGAGCTGGGCTCTTAGTATAATGCTCATCTGTGGCTGGACATGCTGTTGAAAATAACCCAGAGTAAAGGCTCCTATTGAAATCCTGTTTTTTCTTCATTGTTTGTGCTTCCTCTGTTTATTATTGCCTGTATGCCAACATCGATTGATTTGGTTGCAGGCGGTTATTTAAAAATGCGTCCCACTTTACACTATGTTGACGCCACTGCAGTCCGATCCATTGGCTTCTGTGGCTTAGATGCACAGAACGTTCTCCTTCACCTAGTTTTACTTCCTGTGTTTGTGCATAGTATAGGAACTATGAGGCACGCATGTCTATGATGGTCTTTCATCTTTTTGGTTCGCTGTGCATTTGCACGAAACCTATCCTTCAGTCGCTTCTGTCCTGTTGCAAGGTTGTCAAATGGGACCTTTATATGACCAGCAAGTACAGCCATTTTTGAATGTTTGGATGCACTCGAGCTACTGACTTCGTGCATATGCCGATCTGATGAATACATATTCCTCTATACATTGCATGGACAGACTTCGACTAAGGTACTACGTCTGGCAAGACACTAGTGACTTCGTTAGAATTCATTCGAACGGGCGTTGCTCAACCTCAAAACCCAGTACAACACCCATTCCAGTCTGACTACAAGCTTCACTGTAATCAGAAATGCAACAGACATCTGCCCGGCCTGTTAGCTCACAGGAAGTGGTTTTTGAACTTCCTCACCCGAAACCAGTGGGTCAGAAACCGATGAAGGACTAACCTAACTCAAGGGGTTATAAATGTGACGTTCGCATGTGGTTCTCACGATTGATTAACACAGTAACTATTTTCAAAGTAACGCTGTGCGGTATCGTATGCCCCATTTACAGTTATGATCAATCTTAGGACGATCGATATGGTGCATGTTTGAGATTCTGCTTGATTTTCGCCTGTCTACTTGATGTGTCTGTACCCATAAATACCAGACCTCAGTCGTGATAGCCCCCGTTATCTACACAGTACGCACGCTTGATGTCTGCACCAATAAACCTACTAGTAAGGATCAGCTAATACGTCGATATTCTGCAATGACTATTGAGTTAGTGTTGACTGCATCAAATCACCTAGATCAAAATGATGAAGTGATATCGTTTTGTATTTCACAAGCACTGATTTTCGATAACTTTTTGGGTCGTTTTCTACAAAGTTTTGTTAGTACGGATTGGGTTCAGGGTGTCAGCCTTAGTATGCTGACAAATAGCCACTGCGCGACACACGACCATGTGCAAACCCCTTGTTGCAAACGATTGTCTATTATTCAACTTGTTTGGGCGTGCCCATTTTGAAAGCCGCTGTTTTGAAGAGCTTCTGAAGCGAACGAATACAGTGCGTTTTAAGATCAGCTTCAGCAACCCAGAGTTGTGTGGACGGTGCTCTGATTTCATTAGTGCTGCTAGGGAACTGACTCGTTGGCGTTACAATTTTTGTTTCACAGGTTGTCAATGATTTGCCTATAGCGATCCAAGTCTGGTGTATTTTTATCGCCAGCTCCATCACTGTATGTCGGACTGGCGGTTTTGTGGCCATACAAATGGTCAGTGTCGTTTTTTTTACCTCTCTTCATTGTTGTCTTTTCAGGCAGCCTTCGTTCATCGATTTTGACCATACTCTGTCGCTTACACATGCTGGAGCCTATTTGAATCTGGACGATATCATCGCGTCCAGCGAACGAACATCATGTCGACTTCGGGTGACATTGCCTGGTCTAGCTCCGCTGCTTTTGTCAGATGCCACCAACGGTTCCGCTAACCAAACGCACGAGGCAGCAGATTCCGAAGACGCCGAAAACCGTGTCCAGCTTGATGTCCCGGCAGGCTCCAAACTAGAGTTACCTGTCTGGCTTGCTGTCGCACTTGGTAGCGGCCGTCGTCAGCTACTCTCTGTGGATGTACCACTAATCTACAGAGTAACAAGCAAATACATTCATCTACTTTGATATTTAGGATGCGTTTGCTGAGGTATTCGATGCAGACCCATGTGTCGTTGATTTGAGACGAAAGGCACCGTATTACTATATGCTGTTATGCACTTTACTGAATCTGGATGTACCTAAAGTGGGTCTAATCGCTGATACAGCAGCCCGCGTTTTTCAGGTACGTTTCTTGTCCACCTTGCACAGTTTTGTTGAAGTCTTCCATTATGTGACTCGACAGATGTCTACAATTTTCTGCCGTCTTAAAATCGTACGCGAGCACTTAGTGGTTTGAGTTACGTAGTTATATGTTATCTTGGTGAACGATCCCACAACTTCTACCATTATGCTTCATGGACTATCCGAGATTCTGTTCAACGTATTCTTTGTACAGACACGCATGAGGTACGTGATGAACGCAGCATTGAATGCAAGTCGACAGGACACGTTATTTTCTACCTCCAAGTGAGTGTCTGACTGCGTGCGTTCATTCGTTGTGCAGTTATTTCCCGATTATGTTGTGCGGTTATATATCTTTTAATGTCTGGGTACACATTTCTTTCCTATGATTTCTATTTCTGATAAATCTCGCCGCCTTTTACCCCAGCCGTCTGGGTGTTAACATCGCTTGAGTCGTGATAGCTGTTAACTACTTATTTATATTAGGTAGGCAAATCTTTACGTTACAAATTTCTTGGCGCAAGCGTGATCGCAATTTCATGTCACGTTTTTGTTACACGTGCATTCATACAATCAATGGGATTTGCTAAAGCGGTTTTTCCTCTCACTCTGATTGTACGCCTGCTACGAGTAGCACACAATCTTTGGACATGAGAGTCGTTAATGTCATTGAAGTGACGCAATACTTACAAACCTGGTTTGTAATGAAACTATGGTAAAATGAATAACTTTGAGTATACCGACTATATTTGTGGAACAAACGATTCTCCCTAGTGAAGACGGACTATAACGAATTTTGTAGGTTGACTTACTGACTCCGGTGTAGGCCGTTGCGATCGTAGTATTTTTTCAGTTGTCCGCTTATACCGATATCATCAGGGCAGCGAAGATACCCTCCCAGCAAATTGTTTTTCTAAGGCTACTGTTATAAAGTAAATATTCACCGAATGAATGGCATTTGTATACAAAGTGTTGTTTTGATTAGCGGTGAATGTCATATTGGATGATAATTGGGAATCAGAGATTAAGCCACGCGAGGCATATACTTAGCAGGTGTTTATGGAATGGATAAGAGTCATACAGAGACGGAGGTTGGCTACGGTTCAGACTAGGATACGTGGAGTCGGGGTTTGATTACGTCAGACGATGGTTCGACCGGTGACGATCAGGTTAGAACAAGTGGATCGCCTGTACACAATTCCGGTTGTAGTATATGAATGTTGGTAGCTTCGGTTATACACAGTATATGAAGACGCACAAACATCGTGTTTGCTGTAAAACAGTTGATTGATCACAACCTCGTAGCTCACACCTGGTTAGGCTCTTGGCAAACCAATTCACGGGATGCTTTTTGCTCCTCTTAGCTGTCTTTTTGTAAAACCATTGTAACTGGCTTCACAAGAGAAATTGGAGTGGTATAGACATCTGACATTGGTGGAACGAGACAACTGATCTCCAAAACTCGAAACTGTCATATATCGACTTTGTAAGGAAGCATCAAATTAAGCTAATGCAAATGGTTTCTCTGATATTGTGTGTGAGTTTTGGGCAACGAATTCAGTCAGAATGTCTTCTTCGAACAGTAAGTGCACAAATAACCATCTCTCCATTATCTTCTGTTTGCGCACCTCATGTTACTATTATTGACATTGTTTCTTGCAATTGTTTCTCTTTTGTAATCTGTTCCTGCTTTCTACGCCACTGAATTCACGTAACTTCTCAATTCGCACTACAGACTAGACAATTTAGAAATGGCTTTATTCCGAATCGGCCAGTCCGACCGGATACGAATCGAACGGTGGACTGCCAGACTTGAAGACAAAATCGAACCTGCAGCCCAACTGAAATCTTTTTTGGCACAGTCACAATCGAAAAGAATCAGACCACTGGTCGAACCGAACCTGAGTGACATCTCTTAAGTTGAACTGGTTGCATTTAACGGTTTTCTAGGGGCTTTCTACAGTCAGATTTTTGCTATTATGATTGCCTGTGAAACTGATGCAAACAAGGAGGGATGTTTTTTCACATACTTGTATGTTTTGTTGGTATAACAAAATCTTATTCGTTTCCTCGCAGTGCTCATCACTCGTTCTGTTTATCGCAAGTTATGCTATGGTTGGCAGCGTTGTTTTGCTATTTTCCTTGTGGTGGAGATTAATTATTGATTCAAATGATCGATTGCAGCGTGCACACTATCCTATGGTGTTACCTGTTCGTGTACTCTCGTTTCTTGCTCCATTATGACATTTCCCTTCCGATTAAAACACCGTTACTTCAATATCTTCTCTATCATGACCCGTGTTACTTAATATCAATTTGGTTTTCAGTGCATGTTGTTCAGAAGGTCCGAGATTTTAATACTTTCTACTCAATTCAAAAAGATCCGAAGCCACGCATTCTTCACAAGAAACGTTCTGATATGGACTGTGGCCAGTTCGCCCCTGTGGTTTGTTCTCTGATCTCCATATGTGAGCGGTCGGTTTCATTGAACTCTGAAGCGATCTTTTGGGCAGACGTTAAATGCTCATGTCATCTTCATCACAGACAACAGTGCATCAGTGGTGCTCAATGATTCTGAACTACCACACAACTGTGAAAAAAGGCGAACTCTACATAAAAAGAGAGAAGAAAAAAAGACCAGGATGGGAGGAGATCTAACTACTGAAAAACAGCTATTTCTATATTGCAACACTCAACAACGTGGTGCCTACATCCTGCAAACAAACAATCACGCTGTAAATGGAAGTAAGGCGTCATCAGCAGAACAGCTTCCTTACGGCTTCCACTGCCCCGCGCCATTGAATACACTCACTTCACAGTAGACCCAGACAAACAACCACAACATTCACTCCACTGAGCTCGATTAGCCACCATCTCACCTGAAGTCTAAAGGCACAGAATCTGTGGGTCACGGGGTCCCCAGCCCAGAAGACGAACCCGATCTACAGTGGCTAACCCCTTCGGGGAAGATTTCACTTCTCTACGACAGGTTCTCATCTGTCCTCCTCGTATCTTACATCAGTCGGCCGCGGCGTTGGCAATCAGTGCTCAGTATGGCATGACATGACCTAACTATCTAAGTCTGTGCAGATGTGAGGAGTGAACAGAAGAAGAACTCGTTTAGTAACTAGTACTAAACTCCCGCTTCCCAACCTCTTCGTTACTCACTCTCTGGTTCCATCCAAGCGAGCGAGCGATTGAACGCAGACATCGGTGGTCAAATTCCTGAAGGCCGCTCACCTCCTCTACACTGACCGGCCATGTTTCGCTGCCGTAAAATGACGCAGCCCTCACTGTCGCCCTATATACGCGATCCTTAGGCTTCGGAGATATACCTCCCTTTCACCATAAATGCCCCCAGATTGATGAGCATTGTCTTATTCTTTGGCATACGTGCTTCCGTCTCATTCCACACACCTCCGCCACCGCCAACCATGCACCTTCCCAAGTACACAAACCAGTCAACGACCTCCATGACTTCATTATCTTGCAATAAATCCGCGTAAGCACAGCAATCTTGCGGAACCGCTTTGCGTTTTGAGGCTGCAAAGCGCACTCTGAAGAACTTAGCANAGTACTAAACTCCCGCTTCCCAACCTCTTCGTTACTCACTCTCTGGTTCCATCCAAGCGAGCGAGCGATTGAACGCAGACATCGGTGGTCAAATTCCTGAAGGCCGCTCACCTCCTCTACACTGACCGGCCATGTTTCGCTGCCGTAAAATGACGCAGCCCTCACTGTCGCCCTATATACGCGATCCTTAGGCTTCGGAGATATACCTCCCTTTCACCATAAATGCCCCCAGATTGATGAGCATTGTCTTATTCTTTGGCATACGTGCTTCCGTCTCATTCCACACACCTCCGCCACCGCCAACCATGCACCTTCCCAAGTACACAAACCAGTCAACGACCTCCATGACTTCATTATCTTGCAATAAATCCGCGTAAGCACAGCAATCTTGCGGAACCGCTTTGCGTTTTGAGGCTGCAAAGCGCACTCTGAAGAACTTAGCAGAAAGCGCAATAGCGTTTAGCGTTGTTTATGCTGCTTGGAAAGTGTCCAGCAGCCGCAGCACCCTGTCGTTAGAATAATTAAGATCGGTCAATCTCTCACTAGGTGGGAGGAGGTGCACACCGGCATCTTGTGAGTGCTGCAGATAGTCCTCCATCACAAAATTAATCAGAAGTGCTGAAAGTGGATAACGGTGACGCACGTCACTGCTGGTGCTGAAAGTGTCAGACAGTTTACTGGAAACCCTAACCTGAGCTGACATATGGCAATGAAGCGTCGATAGTATGTTAACATACTCGGTCTGTACACCCTTGCGTTCAAGCGACTCTAAAAGTGTAGTTCAATCCACCGAATCAAACGCAACGTTTGTAGTCGGGAAACACGGCAGTTGTTGACCGGCGGTGCACGTGACGCTGCTCCAGAATTTGACGAAGAGCAGAAATGTGGTCTATACTTCCTCGTCCAGGGCGAAACCCTGTCCGTTCTTCCCTAATGTTTAACTCCCGAACTGCAGTGAGTCGACGGAGTGTGATGGGTGCCTGAGCCCCAATGATGACTGAAGTCAGACTAATTGCCCTACGGTTCGCGCGAGAACCCTAGATAAGTTTCTTGAATATGGGCACTATTATCGAGTAACCCCAGCACAGAGGGATGGTCTCCGTTTTCCACACTGAGTCGAGGCATTTAACAACGCCTCTCCACCTTGTTTGAAACGTGCTGACACGAGATCATCAGGCTCAGCAGCCCTGTTACGTTTGAGAGCCGAGATGCAATTGAGAACCCCAGCCTTAGTGTGCGGCTCCAAATCCACTGACCATTTGAGTGTTTCCGAAGCGTTCTGCGTACTTGTTTGTGCTTGTAGTATACCACCACCACTACCGTTGAGCAACGTGCGCTGGGTTAATCCCTTGGTTTGTACTAGAAAGTATAAGAATACCTGTTGGTTTGTGCATGGAAAACCATGGACGAACGTTGGGAACTGAAGTAGCCGCCAAACTGAATAATGATCTCTTGGACACTATCGGAGGCAGCCGCTGCATGTAAATGGGTGCTTGCATTCATGATAGTGTATTTGTGTGCACGGATCTTTTATGACAGCGGTCATTTGGGTACAGCATACATATTTTCTTTCGGAAGACCTATGGATCGTATTGTCGCCGAAGAGATGATCTTTCGACAACTTTGGGTTGGGACCAGATTGTCACACTTTCGCTGTAGGACCTGCTAGCGGCTCCCTTTCGTGGTAAAGGTTCACGACCCCGTTTTTTGTTTGCGTACATAATATTCAACAAAATGCCAGTATGTTACGTGATCCAGAAAACGAGAATGATGTACCTAGAAGGATGATACGTTAGCGATGCACACTTCCGACTATTCATCATCTGGTTAGTTACGGTAAATGTGTGTGGGTACAAATTTTTGGATTGATAACAAACAAATTAAAGGTTTGAAGGTTACGACGCGTCTGACTAGTTAAGTATCAGTGTATCGCAACAGTGACGCAGTTATGGTTACCCCCAACACTGCGAGCAGAAGGGAAGTGCAACACGATTGTTTGCTTTGGCTGTCAACAGATGACCTTGATCAGGGCCATTGCAAATTCCTTCGTTTGTGTTGCATGAAATTAGGCAAACGGCTGTCTATGTGACAATCTTTCGACTACCACCTGTTTTGTTTAGAGCAACCGCCATTAGGTCGGTGAAGAGGATCGATGATACTGTTAGGCGGTTGGTTTCAGCCAGATGTGAGCTAACCGCAGATGTGCGAGTTCTTATCGTTCCGCTGCTCATGTCGAATAATTTTGGGATTCTGTCGACAGGTCTGTGAAGGTGTATACTAAGTTGGAATACTTCCGTGGTCGTAGCATTGTCCTTAAGGTTTAGGCACGACCTTTGAGCCGGTCTGCTTTGTTTGTTGTTGGCCTGCCTGCGACCCAACATGAAATATTTCTTATCTTTATCTGACGTGTTCCAACATCATCGATGCGTTCGTATGTATGTCAGCTCCAGCTTATGGATACATATGCTCCTGTCAAACCCGGCTCAGGGATCGTTCACATTTGTATCCATGACCCAAGGAGAAGTCGCTTAACAGTCTCGCTGCCTCGTTCGTTTGTCCTACCAACCAAATGACATACGAATCTGCACACTGGAGTTGGCGCGCGGTCATGTGCCTGAGTATAGTGGTTGCCGATTGTTAACATCTGTTACTCCTATCATGTGGATGGTCAGAACTATTATATGCTTTTATCACGGATGTGCGTGTGTTTCTGAACTGTTTGTGAACCGTAATTGGTTTGTTCGTCATTTCACTTTATGCATCCTCAACGTTGTCCATGATCGTTTTGTTTTAAATAGGAATGAAAGTCAATGCTTTAATTGTTCGTGCATCGACTGCGACCTGGTTGTCGTGAAGCAGTAGGGTTTAATATGGGTTATACTCTAACATGAACAGCGCAAGACATTTTGGTGAATCCAGGTTACCCTGTTTTTCTTATTGATATTACAGTGGGTCGGTCGTTGCAGTCCTGCTTTCAAAAAGCCTGTGCTCGTCTAAACGTTTGTAATTCACGTGTCTGATTAGTACGAGAGGTTTGCGGCTGTTGTTACTTGAGCCTCTCATAGTTGGCTACAGCTTTCGGATTCCCACATACTTCACTCAACCCCTTTCGAAAAGAAGCACCAGACTGCGGTTCCACCGATGTTATAACCCGTCAATAGTATCTGTCTTCGCAACGATTGCTTTTAGAACTCCCGTCACGCATCTGTGTGACAACGATTTTAGCCAATTTGTCGCCGTTCTCATATTGGGCACGAACGAATTATATTCAGACGCCGAGCCACATCTGCTGGTGAATAGTGATCAGATTGGCGGTTCGCTTCGAAAATGAACGCTGTATCCATTCCGTTGATCTCAGTCAACGACCCCAAGAAGCCATCGGCCTAACCGGGGGTCTGATCCGCTTGCGTCGATTCCGGATCTGAGGCAGTAGATCAATGTTGCAGTTTACCCCGGTTGAGCTTGTTCAGATTTGTCAACTGGCCTCGGACGAGTTACAGCATGAGTGGCCTTTGTCATCTCAGTCTCTTCGTCAGTCGTGCCCCTCTGACAGTCAAAGTCCACACACATTTATTATTGATCACGCCGTCAATGTCTTAATGGGGTGCAGTGACCGAGCTATGTTTTTGCTATTCGTCGGTGCTGTTATTTCACTGCACCACTACATTGTAGACTTGAAGATAACTTTCATTCACTTCAGAGATCTTTCCCGGAATAAAAGATTACTTCTAGTGTTCCTTTTTATACATGGTTATAACCGTTACTTGCCATTAGTCTCGGAAGGAGCATTTTCGTCGGCCGTGGTTTCAAAAGTGGTTGATGGATATCGAGCTTTCACAACCTCAACAGAAACCATCCCTCAGATTTCACCTCAGGACTGGTGTGCACCAATACATGATTTATTATCCACACTTAACTCCATCATCTGTGAATCGATTTTAATTTGAACAGGACAGCTTGTCCTTAACATAATTGTTTCAAGGCGGTTGATCGAATCCAATGAATTCACGATGTTTCATGAATTGACATATTGTGGTTGGGTGTGATGCCTGTGTGACCGAGCTAATCAGACGTTATTTGAATGTCACGGTCCGTATGGACTTTGTTTATGTGCCACGCGGCTGTGCACGCAACCTCTCTCTACTACTACTGTTCAGTGTTTACGCAACCAAATTTTCAGCAGACAGTATTTTAGAAGAAATAGCATTCCACCTATATTGTGAATACTTTTACAAACATGTGCGTGCGAGGTAACTGATAGCAGAAGAATGGTACGAGTATAAATAGGTTTGAAGTGTGACTTAGTTGAGGATGTGGAAATACTTCTCGAAAAATCGTACTAAAGAGGCTGTTCGGAATCGGACAAAATATTGGAGGCAGACAACTCACACATCTTAAAACGTTGAATCAACACATTTAATGATAACTAGCACGAGGGATGCGGCTGCTGTCAGACAACGAGAAGGAAGTTTAAAATTTCCCATCAAGATTTCAGGAAAACTTACCGCGAAGCGTTATAACTAATGAGCAGTGTGTAAACACCTATAAAACAAAGGATGAGTTTATAAAGGATTAAAAATAGTCTCAGATGTAAAAGTAAACGGAACGTGCGTCTTCTCACTTTGATAAAACGTGAGGAGACCGCATCGAATTGTGGCTCAACGTGACATCTGAATGTTTAACAGACTAGGACTTAGGAAGAGCCCTGCTTTCAACTTGTATACTGGAAGACATCAAAAGCTCCTAGCAGATTGTTCCTTTAGGAAAGGGAAGTGGGTGGTTAGCACCTTTAACATGTTGAGTGGCAATGAGTGTGAATCAGACCAGCTAACCATTTCTGTGAAAGACATCTCCGAACGTTGAATGCCGAAAACGGTATCACCTATAAACTACAATAGAAATGAGTCCTTTGAAATAGATATCAAGTTCATATAAAGAAAACAGGGAGGGAATTACGCCCTGAGGGATACCTGGATTCGAAACCAGTGAGGAAGACGTCGGGTCATTTAGGCGTACATTATGACAGATGGTTGAAGAATAAGAACAGACGGTTTTTCCCCATTTGTGCGTTTGGCAACGTTGCTTCACTCAAGGAATCAGAAACAAACTACCTCAGGTTTGCTATCCGGGGACAAAACAGTTGATTAGACAAGAACGGCTAATGCGTCAATGGTGGACCGATGTTGATCCATATAGTTGTTTTACCACATTAGATGTTAAGGGTAGGTTTTCTCGAAGACTTCAACACTACGAATGTGCGTGCAGTCGGCCGAAGTTTGGGCGCACCTTTCTTTAATGTCCGTGTGATGCTGGCAACTCTGTGACATTCGGAAATTCCTGACTATCTAATACACATACTGGTGGAGTACTGAGCCAAGATTTCGACAAACTGTCGGCAGTCCATCTGACCTTCTGGCTTTACTTTGCATCATTTTTCTTACGTAAAGTTGTGCGTTCTTTAGGGCCGAAAGTTTCATCTAAAAAGACAGCCCACGTACCACAGATAAAGGAATATTCAAGGAACTTCCAGAATTGCAGCTCACTTCTTCAATATCGACGGCCGATTTCTGTATAGGACGGCTGACACTACTTAGTTGTCTCATCGCCCCCCGGAATTCCGTGGCTCTGTCTATCATTGTAACTGAAATGTATTCACATGATGTGCAGAAATAGGGTTGTGAACAGATCTCTCTTTCCAGTGTCTCCCATCACTCACTCAATCCCTATGTCATGGAAAGAGTAGCTTATTGACGATCAGCTGTTGCTTCATGTTCCTGAACAATTAAAAGCCTGTTTGTTTCGTGCCATAATTTTACCATGCAACCAAACTTCTGAAAGTGTTTTCTGTTGACAAAATTACCCACACCCTCGATAGGCACGTCCCTCAGCAAAGTTTCAGTAAGTTGATCACTTCAAAAGTATTGCTTGGCTTTATGTTCCAAACATTTGCTTACTTCCACCAATAGTTATCCTCACAGGTGTGATTGCACTTGTTTACCGGCTGTAGACAGGATAGCCCATGATGCTGAGCTTCGAGTCAGAGGATGCACTCGTGCTGTTTTCTTGTTTATGTGGTTTACATAAAGCGAGCGTGCGTATTTGCGCTTGTAGAGTAATCATGGAGTTCAGGTTCTCCAGTGGTATTTTTACTATCTGTAAGTCTTTTCTTACTCGTCCTTCAGAGTTTCCAACACAGACTAACCGATTTCTGGGCGAGATGGTCGGTATCCATAAAGCAAACTGATAAGCAAGTGGGCGTACGAAGTGCTTGCAACAGCACTCCCGGAAGTCCGTTGTGGCATCATTGTGTTCCATGAAGCTGCCGTGGTAGCTAGTCTGCCTTGGATAGATATATATTCTCGGGACATATTATATATATATATATATATATATATATATATGGTGGAAAGATCTCAAGTCACTTGGATGGCACCGTTCATTTATCACATAACACTTTCACATCCGTAGACTTGTGCTCGTTTGTGACAATGCTTACTTAGCAGATCGTTCGGACAGACAAAGGACAACCGGTCTACGTAGACGACCAATTCATTGTGAAACTTACTTTAATGCCCGAAGGACCAAGTGCGCCGCTAGACATGCTGAACGTGTTTACTAGGTGGTGTCCGTATGATCGATTGGCGACACTCACCGACTCCGATTTGGCCGCTGGTGGTCCAAAACAGCAGACAAATGCACGGTTTTATGGTTTTGTACAACGCCGAATAGATCGCCGTAACATTGGAGTTGTCTAAAACAGCAAAATCGTCTTACTAAAAAATTTGTACACTTCAACCACTTGTAAACGTACGTTTATCGAAGAAAACTTTTTTTGCACTTCGGAAGGTCTACGGTTGCTTATTCTGTTACTTACAAAAAATGCGGGATATGTTGCCGAGAAAGCTCTATTTAGAACGAATACACAGCATACGGACCATTTTAAGTAGCCATGGAACAAATACGGATAGCAATAGGGATTTTTACTTCGCATTATCTTTCAAGACTGCATTGGGTCTATTCTAGATTATTGTACTGGATCGATCTCTTATTTAGAGTACATGTTCGTCTTCAGTTTACACGTTGTAGTCATTTCACGAATCATAAATTCGGTTCAGTCACACCAAAAGTCAGCTCTCAGATAGCTTGCTTATTTGGGTGTTAATGAAAACGGAATATGTGCTAGCATCAGGTGGATTGTTTTGTACACAATGTTGGCAGTTGCAAACAATACGTGCCAGGGAACGAATTGCCTGTCTGCTTCATTAGGAGAAATGAGTATTCGTCTTTATGTTGCGTGTTGCCACTGCAACTTAACTGTTGGTACTTTCGGTTAATTTATTTGATTAAATGATGAGTACACTGTTACAGGCTGCTTATTAGCGTGTGTTCTCATTCTTTCTCCTTACGACCAAGGTAGTCAGACGTCTTTAAAGACGCTAGCTAAAAAGAGAGAGCAGACTTGTATAATTTTCAATTATCCTATCAACCATATTAAATGGGTTGGGGATTGTCATCCTGAAAGACCGAGTAATCAGGGCAACAACCAAGATTCCCCGATTTTACAGCACTCTTCCTCGGCGACCGTCTTTAACATGAACAGTTCACTCCATCCATTGGTCTAGATTACGCTTCAAATTTGTGAAACCTCCGTTGCTTTGAACAGCGTTTAATAGATGTATGACATTACTGTCCAGACCCAAAGCCCTCCAACACGATATGATAAGGTGAGCCGATCTGAATACTCGAACGGCCTCACGGAACATGTTGACCTTAGCTGTGGCCGATGGTTAATTGCGAAAATGTTCATACTAACGACCGAGTTGCCCGTTTTTGCGTGACTCAACTCTGCGCACACGCACTTTACCGAAGTTGGTTACTACCCAACAATACTATTACAGCGTTCGTCTGGGAATGTGAGTAGTTATTTCAGTGACCAACACAGTGAGATTCACAGAACTGTGAGACCATTCGACATGCCATATATTCTATTCTGTTATGGGTGGTCGGGGTTCTTATCCTCATGACTGGCAATCATATTTGGTCACCATACTCCATCATGCACTCTACGTGTTTCTTCTATTGGCGATGATTCCAGATGCATGAGCCATTGTTCTGACTCCGCATCACATGTCACTGCTATTGATCGATGAGCTGCCAATCGTGAAGGTCACTGATCATTCATTCATTCGACTTTTCAGAGTACCGCTCACCCCTGGTAGCTCATTCAGCCACGGTTGTATGTTCAATGTCTTTTGCCTCACAAGAAGACGCCACTCGCATGGCTAAATTGAGGCGCACCTTTTATTTCGAAGGTCGTGGCCATTCAGTATTACAAAAGTTATACACTAAGTCGCACAATATTGGTTTGGAGCCCCCTCTTTTCACGCTGGTGATCTGTACTGAAATAAGTGGATAATTTCACGTTGTTCACGGAAAATCGTGATACACTGGGCAGCATTCTGTGATATCTGTCGGTTTTAAAGACCCAGTGCTTTATTTGAACCAGATATACGAACGTGCTTAAAACCTAAGTGTGCAGTTAGGTGTTTTCGGAAACCTGTGAGGACAGTAAAACCCTGACCCATTTATTATCAACGCAGGCGTCAGACGTGCCAGAGGGATGCTTCTGTGACTGTAAGTGATGGTGTGGACTCAGGTGATCCTCTTGTTCATGAAGCTGCGGTTTATAGTTACGCGGATTCCCACATAAACCAGTGCCAGTCCGATAAAACCCGAAAAAGCTTAAGTATTAATAGACAAGTTTTTCAGCTGAAAAGTAAAATCTAATAAATTTCCATTAGCTGGGCTCTATCACTCGTTTGCGTGAATTCTGCTCCCCATTCTAATCTTATATTGCTTATCTGAGAGCTGCAATTCTGAATGTAGTTTGTAGGCTTATGACGGTACGTTGATCTGTAATGACTGTGCGAATGGTTTCGCTAATTAGTGACACATTCCGCTCAGAATCCCTACTTTCATCGATCAATCTAGGTGGCAGGTAAGCACAATCGGTCAAGTGTATCGCACGGTTGAGATGAATTTGGATGGTCAGAAGCAAGTGACCAAACCAGAAGTGACGAAGCGATCAAGGACTAAACAATCACTCCGTCAATGGGAGGCAAGGGAGGTCTCACTGATCCAAGTGCTACGGTTTATAGTATGGCTCCAAAAAAAAAGCTTACCCCCAAACAACTAATCACAAACAGAATAGGTACGCTTTGGAGGCAGCCGGATATTGCATGGTGTGAGTGGAGAGGCTCCACAATCATGGTGCGAGAGAAGAGAAATGAGCAAAAATCAAACGAGAGGTTGGGTGTTTTGAGACCATTGAGTATTTTGATCACACACTTATGAAGTGATCTCATTCGTAGGATATAATGTTAATCTCTCTCACCTCTGAAGTGTTAAGTCTGAGATCTAAGGTAGATCTAAGCGGGCTACAAGCTAAACCCGGATCTTCCGCCAGAGGAATCGGAGTATAACTTTGACGACCACTAAGAACTAGGGTTGTTGAATTATGCAATGCATTAGGATTTGTCTGTTTATTTTTCACCATATATAATTTTGGGCATTGCATTTCACAGTAGAGAGCACTTTCTCCAGTTTCATTCACTCTACAAAAAGTTGGTCACATTTGGTTTCTGTTATGGCGCCGCCAAGTGTTGTGTGTTCCAGGCGATAGCTGTCAAATCGTATCAGGATCTGATGAAAAATACTGAAGGATGGGGCGACGGGAGATCTTGTCATATGTTGGAATTACATTGACTACTACCAGTTGCATGCCAAAAGTTAAAGTAATCGTTCATAATAATTGAATTCGTATATTGTGGCCAAAGTTGTCATCGAAGTGTGTTATTTGACTGAGGCAAAACACTGTCCGAATAGCTAGCTTATTGTTGGGCTTGTCATGGATGACCACCACTCGGTTGTTAGCACGGCTAATGCTGTGCGATTATTGTAAGTACCTTCTATTGAGATGTTTCAAATTTCAGATTGACAGAGAATTTTAGCATATTTGAAGTAAATATTACCCACAACTCATTAGAACAGTCGTCTTCTTATAGACTTCCCAGCTGGCCCCCTTTCAAAAAGAATCATCACTTCAATGGTCCACATCCTTTTCATGACCGGCACTGGAGCTCCAGTCCAGCTTTAATGAGCAACTGATATTGACCGCTGTGTCACCGACCTCATACTAGGTACTACTGAATTGTCATACGTGAACACGCAGCTGCGTTCGTTTGTGAGCAATGATCAGATTACCCGATCGCCTCGAAGGGAGACGTAGTAATTTTTCTGTTAATTTTGGTCGATGACGTCACGTTCCGAATTATTTACTGGGACAATTTCAGTTCGTTGCAAAAGACCATATGCACATGCGAGAGCTTTCACACACGAACTCAAATTTTCATAATTTTTGCGGAAAACGTAAAAATATCCCATTGTTTTCTACCAAGTGTATTCATTAGAAAAGAAAGAGAAACATCTCATGATAGCTTTATACAGGCTGCGAATACAGTGGTCGGTGGAACGGATGGAGCATCATGAGGTTCTCTGTAATTACTTGCGAACCACCCATTCTGATAGGTTTTGTCCTCATTTGGATTTGTTATTTTCCGCTTGAGCTTTGGTAATACCGGCGACCGTAGGGTTTATTGGTAACGTTCAACTCCATCGATATGTCAGTTTTCGGTTAACCCAATCTGCTCTTGAATTTTTGGTTAATTCCGAAGTAAAATTCCACACTGTGAATCTGATCATGGGAGTGTAGAGATGCACAGCCTTCACAACCAGACTGCACGTTGACGTATTGTAACGCCTTACACATTTGGATGACCTACTGGGCTAAAGTGGACAATGTGGCGACCACACAGACAGAGTCATTCATGCCAGGCAGGCCAGTAGGTCGAGGTCTGAAAAACCACAGTCTGGTAATTACTCTGCAGCTCCCACGGCAGATATAGCTAATAATACTAACACTGTAGGTCTCATCCCTTACCAATCGGGTTCAGGCCTCCCTCGTGTTGAAAATCGCTAACCTTCCGGAACGAAAGCAAAAGTCAGTCTTCGTAGCACAAAGCAAATATCTGTTTATTGAGTTTCTATTGGTTATTTTACAGGCTATACGCATCACTAAAATGAAGATTTACAACTGGTGCTGACACTTTCGCTTTCTCATTAATCGGCTCGACTCCGCTTGTAGTTCGTTTGTTTTAACGCGTGATGCACTTAAACAACTTGTTTTACTCTGGTGCTCGTTATAACAAACTCCATGCTGATTGGCCCCCACGCTGGCATACCAGTCTGTTCGCATTTTCAAAAATGATTGTCCGTAGCCTTCTGCGAATCAGTGATTGGATTCGTATCGATGCGTTTGACCAATCCCATCCCTTTACACTTTGTTCCTTGAATAAACCGATAATGAGAATCGACACACACTCTAAAGCAGATAGATCAACAGATCACTCTCGCAGGAAAGCGAGACTCTTTGAAGATCGATGTCTGTTGTGATTCACAGTAGAATCCAGAAGAGCAGTCAACGTGTGGAATTAACAGAACGCACACTGGCTACCCGATACTGCTTATATGCTTCGGGTGACTACAAGGCCGGTCAGGCTGGACGCCGCAACCACATTAGTAGAGTGGATTCATGTTAACACTAGACTTTGTGCTATCCCCTTAGTAGGCTCAACTAAGACCAGCCCCAAGCGCAAAACACAAATTTATTCGTTGTGTCTGCTTACGCTCCAGCTAACTGCAGTGCTGTCGGTGTCAAGGACGCCATTTACTCGGATGTAGCTGCTCTCCTTCGGTCGACACATGGTTCTGATGTAGTCGTTCTGGCCGTAGGTATAATCGCCCAGGTGGTCCGCCTTGGTGAGACCGAGTCCCGTTTAGGTGGCAGGTTTGGGATAGCATCACATAGCTGAGATAATGGCGAGCAATTGTTGCAGCTGTGCACTGAGCATAAGCTATATTTAGCCAGCACTAGTTTTAGACATCGTGACCATCCTCTCCAAATCAGGCCTAGTGTCAGACAGATCACATAGCTAGTGGTAAGGTTCCATTCAGGACTATTGTTATTATTGGAACACATACTTGCATTCGTACCAAGTGTTAGTACGTTGTCGTGTCGTTGTTACTTTTGCTGGGCAACGACCCCACTGACCGCAACAACTGGCTGTTGGGAAACTGGCTATGCCATCGGTAAAGCATGAGTAGCAAGCCAGTTTAGAAAGCTACCGTATTAATTCTCACTCTAAAGATCCTAATAGCTACTGGACTTAGATCTCACATGCGACTCATGCAGTATTCATGGGGTATGCGGCACGAGGGTACGTGGGTTGAGCAAACATTGGATCTCGGAGAAACCGTTGGAGTTTTTCGAAGTTAGACGGAACCTTACTCCTGGTAGATCACGTAACAAGTCTAGGAGAGGTATCCGTAGGAAGCTGAAACAGCCTTATCGCTGATCGTAAAGCCTGGTCAGTGGGAAAAGGGGGAATGGAAACCATCCTTGCTTCATGTGACATCGGCAAACTCCTTGGGCTGATTCGTGCCACTGTACCCAGAAGACTGTCTATCAGTGAAGCAATCTGCGAGGCAGATCGGACACTCATCTATAATAAGTCCAGAAGGTTACAGCGGTGGGCGGAACACTTCGAGGGTCAATTTAGCCGTTCTNCGGATTTATTGCAAGATAATGAAGTCATGGAGGTCGTTGACTGGTTTGTGTACTTGGGAAGGTGCATGGTTGGCGGTGGCGGAGGTGTGTGGAATGAGACGGAAGCACGTATGCCAAAGAATAAGACAATGCTCATCAATCTGGGGGCATTTATGGTGAAAGGGAGGTATATCTCCGAAGCCTAAGGATCGCGTATATAGGGCGACAGTGAGGGCTGCGTCATTTTACGGCAGCGAAACATGGCCGGTCAGTGTAGAGGAGGTGAGCGGCCTTCAGGAATTTGACCACCGATGTCTGCGTTCAATCGCTCGCTCGCTTGGATGGAACCAGAGAGTGAGTAACGAAGAGGTTGGGAAGCGGGAGTTTAGTACTAGTTACTAAACGAGTTCTTCTTCTGTTCACTCCTCACATCTGCACAGACTTAGATAGTTAGGTCATGTCATGCCATACTGAGCACTGATTGCCAACGCCGCGGCCGACTGATGTAAGATACGAGGAGGACAGATGAGAACCTGTCGTAGAGAAGTGAAATCTTCCCCGAAGGGGTTAGCCACTGTAGATCGGGTTCGTCTTCTGGGCTGGGGACCCCGTGACCCACAGATTCTGTGCCTTTAGACTTCAGGTGAGATGGTGGCTAATCGAGCTCAGTGGAGTGAATGTTGTGGTTGTTTGTCTGGGTCTACTGTGAAGTGAGTGTATTCAATGGCGCGGGGCAGTGGAAGCCGTAAGGAAGCTGTTCTGCTGATGACGCCTTACTTCCATTTACAGCGTGATTGTTTGTTTGCAGGATGTAGGCACCACGTTGTTGAGTGTTGCAATATAGAAATAGCTGTTTTTCAGTAGTTAGATCTCCTCCCATCCTGGTCTTTTTTTCTTCTCTCTTTTTATGTAGAGTTCGCCTTTTTTCACAGTTGTGTGGTAGTTCAGAATCATTGAGATCAATTGCTGTATTGCTTTGAGTGTAGATGTTGATGATTGTGGTACGTGTACGATGTACTCTTGGGGATGTTTCACTCACAATAGAGAGGAACGGTAATTCTTGATCCAGTAGTACGAAAGGATATATATTCTTAGTCTCATATCATTGTATGCGTCATTTATGTGAACCGCGGTCCTCATGTGGTTCTCTGTTAATCCGATATATCAAGCATATTGGTATGTGTGTGACATGTTAACATCACACCATGTTATCTCATTACGTGTGTCAAATAAGTCCTCTTTTCAATGAAGACAACTCAATGTAATATTTTTTAAAATGTAACGGTGTTCACAGTGGACTGTTCTGTATCTTTTTCTTCCGAATAACGTTAAGTATATTTCACATTGTGTCTTTTAAGGCTGGGAACATGATTACGAGATGAACACTACTCGTCTTTGCTTGTGGCTTTCACATTCGAGGTAGGTATCAGTTATCACACTGCAGAAGGATTCACCGAATTCGTGGTCCGCCTTTGGATAGAGTTAATCAATAGTACACTTCTCTGTTGAAAGAAAGTATTTAATCCCAGTCTTCGTGCAAGTGCGATCATATTGTTTATTTTAACAATTTCACACTAGATGTAAACACTTTATCATGTAAAAGCCATTAGTACGTGGACCTGAGACAGCGAACCTGCTTTCCGGTTGGCGTTGCGTAGTGCGTCTTCACTGAAGCCTTTAGTACGTGAAACTGCAGTCACATATAAGGAGCGTTCGGTTCTACTTAAAAATAACCAATTTCAACCTAATGTGACCTGCTATATAACAGATGCAACCTTACCATTGACTAAAATAATGATTTGGATTCAAACGAGTGCAACTTCTCCAGCCTGTCGTTTACCCTAGGTTAACTTGTCTATTAATGTAAATTTTGACATTAGTGTATTGTCCTAGGAATCGCTGTTTGACAAACAGCAGTGTAGGTCCAACTGGCGAAGTGGTAAAAACCAATATATGCATCAGGATATGCACTACTGACGAACTTTAATGAGAGTAAAACTCGAGTCTAGTGTTTCTTTTCGAAAGAGGCTGGCCGGAAAGTCTAGCTGAATGCGGAGGCTGTGATCAAATGTGAGTGATGGTCAAATTGAAAAACCAAGATAATTGGACAAACGTCTTGCACAGATTTTATCAGTGCATTGGACCCTAGTAAAAACCATAAGATCGTTCCAACTCAGATCTGAAGACGACCAGAAAACTGGTCGTATTGTTCCATTTGTCTTTCTGACCAGGACGATAGGAGCCGCCCATGTTGGATAGTTCGCGGGTTCAGTTACTCCAGCTTGCTGAAGATGTCCCAGTTCTTGCTCGACAGTTGATAGCGCAGCGTGGGGTATTGGACGTTTGGGTCAAAATGCCGGCTTCGTTCCAGGACGAAGAGATCAGACTGCCTTCGTTTTGGTGCCACAGCTGAGTTTTTCTGCGAACACATCCGAGTGTCCCTGCTGGAGAACGTTTGTGAGTTGAGGGTTGACTTCTGGTGAAATCGTGGGCTTCTATTGAAATTGAGTTCGGTTACAGGTTTGGGATAATGGTCTGTCAACTAGATGCACTTTGTCGATCTAATCCAATCCAAAAAAGTGCAGGTCAGTGTTGGGGATCACCTAGCAGGTACCCCTGAGTGACGATCTGTTAAAGACTGAAGTGCACTGGACTTCGCCAATGATGGGCAATCGACCGCCATGAGCGCTGCGCTGGGTTGTTGGACACATTGTAGGTTTGCCAGTCAGGCGCCACGTACCATCAAAGATTAATGTGACGTCGCATACTGTATCAAGCTGTAGTCTGGTAGACCTGCAGTTGCTGGAGACAGATAGGTACTTCCTGAGCGTGAAGTGGTTGTCATTTCTTCTTACAAGAACAACCTGTGCTCTTTAGAAGCGAGGCCTATATGGCTTGTTAGAATCCCGATTGAGCAGGTCCTGGCGCTTTTTGAAACGGCAGTGGTCCTCATCGTAGCCTCGCCGGAAGTAGTGGGTGCATCAGTGCTGTTCGAATGGACAATATCGGACATAACGCCACTTGCCGCATTGCAAGCACGGTGTGGGAGGTTTCTTTTGGTTGTCTCCTTCTGACTTTGGTGCAACCTTGACGCGGACATTCGAAGATACCATGTGGACCTTTGAGTGACTGTTGTGTTCGAGCATGGCGATGTCATGTCACCAGGCGTTGGCATTCGATAATGATATCCTATAGGGTACTGTCGGGACACTGTTCTACCTTAGCCAAAATCCGTGTTCTGATATCTGCTTCATTTGATGACTGGAGTCCACAAGCGAAAACTAGACATTTGAATTAATTTTCGGCCATTGTGTGAAGCTTGAACCATTCGCGCTCCCGATTGATTATTCCAGCGTGTGTCACCCAGTCATAATCGTCTGACTTCACTAGCTTCAGGCACTGGTGGCGTATGCTGAACAGAGATGACTGGTAGTCAAAGATTTGTGATAGCGTGTGGGTGTTTTCGACAAAGCTGAAACTTCTTGGACTCTGGTAAGAAAAAGTTGATGTACCGTTCATGGTCCGAAATGCCCAGTTTCCGGAGCAGCAGCCTCACTTTCAGAGCATCGTCCGTGTCTGAAAAATCCACCTTGAAAACATCTTCATACTTTTCGAATCAAGGCTCAAGCGTAGCTTCAGTTACAGGATCAAAGTGAAACTCACTGATTATGTTGATCAGAGATTCTGCTGTAGATTTAAAAGATTTGTTTGACCCTGAAGTCGGTTGCTGGGAGCTCAGCTTCTGCGTTGAGTTGCACACGGCAAATAATGCGGTTGATAGGAATCGGATTCTTCTCCTCGTGATAGTTATCACGGAGTAACTTAGTCTTTAATATAAAGCGGCCGTCCCCGTTAGTTGTTCCTAAGACAAACCAAAAGACGGGTACGAAAAATATCTCTGTTCCACTCCAACAGAGTGTGTCTCAAGGAGAAAACTACAAGGTAATTATGTGGTGCATAGCCAACTACAAACATTCTCGATTAAGAGAATCGTAGGACAAACGCCAAAAAGTAGTTAAGGTCACTAAGCCACCGATGAGCGTAGCGGAATAAAAGCCGGACAGGTGAAAAACATCGAAGGTTACCAATTTTTGTTCACGACGTTCTTGTTCATTCTGATTGGATAAAATCGTTTTCTTGAGGAAGGTGACGGTTCTGGACAAAAAAGTGGGGTCCTCCAACATTTTTCAACATTTGATTCTTAAACACGGCAACATAATCTATCTGTAGGATGTTAGTTAGTTTAGCAAGCGCATCTGGTCAGTTGACAAGCGGATGAATATCAAATGGTTCTGAAGCAGATTCAGGTTTTGCGTAGTCGCTTGAACCATGCAGTTTCTGCTACTACACTTTGGACGGATGTGATTGGTGAGACTTCAGCGAATCGGTGGACCCACGGGTACTTCGTACATTGTTCAACCACAACACACCTAGATAAATCCAAATGTCCGGGCCCTGCTGGTCCTAGTTGTATTCGTTACCGTATCCTTGCCACCGATGGTCAGGTTCGTGCTCCATGTTTCCCGTCAATTTGTCATCCCGTTGTATTTCTCATCAGTTGTGTTGTTTTATTCGGTCCCATCTACAAGTCCTCTCAGTATGTGATCTAACGTGCCGTCTACCGGCAATTATCTGCTTGGTTTTGGGAGGTGGGTTGCCAGTACTACCTTGATGTTGCCTCATGTTGGACCTCTAACTTTGGCCTCTATTGGAACACTTTTGGAGATATGTAAGGAACAAACCCATCGACCGTGGGGTTGCAGGTGGCAAGTTGAAGAGCGGGTATACTAAACGTTATTTCTATTCACAGAATAAGGTTGAAGTAAAATAAGTTTCACTGTAAGTCACTAGAATCTTCTGAGTTTCAAGACAGCTGAATACTGGCGATTGTAGTCTTCTTGTTGCGACGGTTCGTCATGTACCCTCCTGACTAGTTAATGGATACGTCTAGAATAAATAGGTAAGGTTATCTATCTGTTCTTCCCACAAACTCTAGGTGTAAGCGATACCACGGTTTTTCTACCACTGGTCAAAACTATAGGACATTCTCGGTAGGTCTATATAACTGGTATGTTTTCCGTTTGTGACTGATGACAGCAAACGAAATGTTAACCTATCGCAACGTATGTCTTTCTTCTAATCTGATGAAGGTGTAACAATAGCTGCCTTATATTTACGGCAACTCTGACAATGCTGTTCAAGTCCCACATAAATTTGGAAGGGAATACAGGTGACCATCAGTTAAAACCTTACCCATTTGGTCTCTTGGCGCAAGATATCAACTGTCTGAGTATACTTTCGATGTTCCTGTGTGAGTATAGTCCACTCTGTAGATATGACACTACGGTTCACACTTAGAGGCGAGTCTCGGCGGTAAAAATATTGTATTAGATCATTATCCGAATTGTCTTTCGGCTCTATCTTAGATATAAACTTCATAACCTGTTGAAACATTTTGTCTCTTTTTTTGTTTCATGAACCACAGTTTTTACACCACAACACGTGGTTAATTTTCGGTTCGTCAGTGGTAACGTCGATTACTGTATCTTCTGATTCTGAGACTTGGGATACAACTCAACGCGGTAGAGTATCTGATTGGCCTGGGCTGTTCACTGATCCGTATATTAACTTGAAGACATACGTGAGATTTTCGTTGCTCGTCTTTGTAAGCGGTTGGCCGTGTAGTTTTGAATGCCATTATCTGATCCAAAATTCGTGACTAACGACATGCGGTTGACTGACAAGGTGAAATATCGTCCATAGAAGATACCGGAAAAAATCCTCATGGTAAAGGTTATTGGCACAGTCTCCTTTTTGATTTGACGGTAGTTTTTCTCGGTAAAATTAAGTAACACCTTGGTGTACGATGCCCTTGCCAGAACCACCGCGGAATCGACTGGAGATGGTAGCGCCATTCTCACAGTTAGTGGTTTCTGAGGTGGCGAGCATTTCGAGTGACAGCTCAAATCGCGTAAACAGCATATCCGAGGTGAGTAACTATTAACCCCGATTGAAGACACGCTGACATTCATTACCTATGGAAATTGAATTCTCTCGTAAGCAGGCGGTTAAAGGTCAATCGAATGCTATTAAACTTTGGCTTACTGATCCGGAAAACCAGTGTTTAGTAAAATGGTTCAGTGAAGGTTAGATCCACCGAAATGCTGGCTGTTTCTCCCGTCCGATCGTCTACCGTCCTTGTTGACGGTGAACCGAAAGTGTTCGACACAGTGTACTAAGATACTTTGTTCATCCATTTGCATTCCGAATTCGTACTCCTCAGTTCTGACAAGAACGACGATCAAACATTGTGCGGTCTCATCATGAACGCGAGCCAGCATCTAAGAGGGATGCAGTATGTGGAACATGTACCAATTATAACACCGCTTTTACATCAGCTGTATTGATTATGACGCTGGTCTTCTAGTGAACAAATCTTGGGTTTCAACTTCTGTCATTTTGGTCTTGTTTTTGCTTACGTGTCCCATCAACAGTACGGTCCCTCTGTCCTTAGCGTTCCATGGCGGTACAAACTGGAATGCGCCTATGTCACAAACCTTTTTGTTCTGTTTCTTTTAGCCTAAATGGCATGTGGATACTTTCACTGGATGAACCCTCATCATTGTATGAGGGATGCGTAATCGTCAGGGAAGGCTGGTTCTGTTTCGGATGTCAGTATTATTTTAACGTATTGTAACCCACTTTGATTTTCACTTGGTGGAAATTTGGGCGGTACTGACATAGTGATACGGCTGTTCTGGCTGTGTTGCACTCAGACCAGCCGGAGGTTTACGGGATGAAACTCTCCGGAGCAAAGACCACCAATGGAAGAACCCATTTTCCTCTTACTGTAAGAAAATTCCTTTAAGTAGTGGGTAATCTCATCAGCACATAGTTACCGGATTGTACACTGTGAACCTTACACACCGATTGTCGCTCCGAATTAGAATGGTGCGAATACGTATTATGGTGAATGGCCAAGTCGGAAGCGCGAGTATCCCAACATCACGTGGACTATCTCGAGGCGGTGATGAAATATGGTCAAAACCCATCATTCAAAGAAATCGGACGGAGGGAATGGCAGGCAAACAAACCTACGACAGGAAGCGTCAACCACACGCACCATGCAGAAGCAAATACGATGTTTAAATGGACACGGATGCTGTGCTGTGGACTGGAATCTCTTCTCATAAACGTAATTGCGCGCTTGGCATGGGGACGAGCGAGTTGGGCGACTTTTTCTCACAGTATGACAAAATCTTCTTTCTCAGTGTTATGTGATTCTACCTCTCATGTTGAATATCATACGATCAGTCAAATCACTTGCTGTATCCGATAAGTCTAAGGGACAGCAAAACAGTGACGAGTGGGCTAATTGCCAACAGTTCTCACATGCAAGCTTAGACGCAAATAAAAAACAAGGGCATGGATCAAAGTACGTGTCGTGCGTTATGAGTAGTCAGTAGGAAAAGACGTACAGAGACGCTAGGACGATAGTTGGCCGATACTCGGGTGGGTAGCGTACATGCATATGCACGCGCACAAACACAGCGGCCCAGACAACTGACGCACACCGTGGACCCGTCGTCACAACGAAACTCTAACATAATTCACCTGCCCCCTCCTTTGTAGTCGGTTCTAAGTTATTCACCGTCTAGTTCCTTCGCACTTTCGTTGGATGCAACAGTCACGAGCACGAGTCAAAGCTGCTGATAGTTGTGTGCCTTGTAATGTGTCTGGTTGAGTGTTTTGGAAGACTTTCACTTGGTGTGCGACGGTCAAATGATAAACATGAGCAATTCTAGTTTAGTCGGCTAGGTTGGCTGTGCGATTGAACTTGTTGCCATTAGGAAAAGATGTAATATTTTTGGTTACAAGTATCCGAGTTTCGCGTACATTTTCAAATGAATCACCAGCTTCATGACATTGATGAAATTCCCTTCTTAGTAAGTTCAATATAACATGTCAGTGGTGAGTTATTTAAATCGATTATTCACGTAAAGTTCATTCAAGCAGACTGAAATCCAGTAATTTAGGGATGCGGCTAGAAGTGGCTGAATTTGACGACTGTGATAACACAGTCAACGAGTAACAGTAAACAAAGCAAAAAACAAAATCTTACATAACTTGAGATAACGTCGAAGTTGACATGATGCTATAACATTGATGAATAATGTGTTACACAGAGAAAAGAGAAAACCCAGTCAATCTTGCAAATAGAAAAGAGGTCTAACTTAAAACGGACTATAGATAGGAGGCCTACTTCCACCATTATATATATTCTCAAGTTTCTGTGATGGTTTATCTATAAAGCAATGGACTACTGTACTTTTGATTTATGAGTCAAGTGTATCCAGATAAACATTAGCCTGTCCTTGGGACTTTGTCGCTGATTTCTGCAGACACCTATGCATATTTCCTTTCCCGTGCCTAGCATTCATATCAGGATAAACATCTCACCCGTAACAGAAGCTGACGGCTGCTATTACTACTGCTTATGAATTACCGTTGAGCTAGAGTAGTTCCATAACTCAGCATAAACAAAAAAAACTAGGCACATTACAGACAAACTGAATCAGTCTGTCTACTTATGATCATGTTAAGATGGAAAAAAAGAATGATAGTTACAGTTGTTCAGAGCGTGTATTACACGATGTTCATCCTATTGGAAAACCAGTGTCGGTTGCCTTGGGTGACTAAGTTAAACATCATAGATATCAAACTCAGCGTCTACAATCAGCCTGTCATACAGGCGATTTCTTCTATTACTTCCTTTATTTTTCAGAATTCGCGCAATCCCGGATGTCAGTGTAGAATCGTGTCGGAATTTTGAAATCGATTTTAGTTAGGTCCATTATTAACTGTGCACATGTTCCAGTAGCCGTGTCGTTAATGGATAAACATATGTTAGTCAACATGGAAGGCACTGACACAATGTTCATTGTTAATAACTTTCTGAAAGATGGATGTGTGACGGCTGATTCACTTTAGTTTATACAGGACCCGGTATGGTCTTTTGCGTGTATTAACTTTAGTAAACAAATTAGATATCATACTTGTGATAAGTATTATTGCGAGGATAAAGTCGCCATACTAGGATGAATGATATTGGACGAAAAACATATGAAATATCATTTCAACAAAAGACTAACACGCGTCTTAACTCAGCTGAACTTGTTACGTTATCAGCAGGTTACGAGCGTCATGGTGTTCCTCAACACCCTATAGACTTTCATACCAATATCATATTATTGTATGTCGGGTGTGTAGTCCTACATAACCCATTCAGAATGAACGCGCTTCAGTTGTCAAGAAAGACCCTCTCCACCTGCAGGATCTGGAACATTTATATGAGTGTCTGGTAGCTAGGGTCACCCACGTCTTATGTGAAGTCTGCAATGTAGTGAAGAGAAACGAGTGTACCGTACCAACTATGATTAGCTAGACGGCTGTGCCTGTTATGGTCTGAGCAAACTACAAAAAGAAGCAGTGGGGAGTAGTAGGAGAAATGGCGTTTCCGCCCCCAAATTTGCCATTGGCATCTACGTCGTTGTAAGCTTATCATTGTGTACAAATGTGTATTTGTTATGTTAGGGAGGTATACATTATATGTATCAATTTGCTCGCGTTCGTGACTCTCAGTCATAGGTTATCGAAGTTTCATTTAGTCACCCGTTTTGACGCGCGGCCAGTTGCTCGTCTTCCCGTGTAAATTTTTCCAGGTACCGCTGTCTGATTACCGTTTGTGTGTACATTGTCTGCTCATGGTTATGGTAATCCGGACCATGGCAAAAAAACGTTGTTTCTCCTCTGAATGCTCTGTCACTTGAAAAAACTACCTTTTCGTCATTAACAGAGGCAGCTTTTCCATATTACAGAACCGGCTTCGACGAATCCTTTGCCTGAATTATCAGCTTATAACACTGACGGTCTATTCACGTCATAATTCAGTCAGGTTGTTGGACCATTGCATGGTCGCAGTTGGACCTAATCCACGCGTGCGTGTTTGCGCGCCACCTGTGACAGCACCACACGCGTGCAAATTATTGGATGATCGGTAAGCCCATGGAGGTGAACGAATGTTGAGTTGGTCCCAACTAAGCTTTTCATGTACGTGTTTACCTGCGAACGGTTCGCCTCTCGGTGATCTTGTTGAGCTAGACTTCCGCCAATCTAGAAATCACAGTCAGGTGACGCGTTTTACGTTGTATCTTCATTAACCCACTTGTGGCTCAAACAAATATAATGTTGAAAATAGAAGGTTGCCTTCCTAGTTTGTGTATCTGTGGGTGATAATTCATGGTTGTTTTGATGTAACAACATACTTGAGTTAACGTTTGTCTGCCGGCTGGATTGCCGTTGGCTACCCGCGCTGGTCCATCCATGCATACATGATAACTCTGTGGACCTCACATCGAAGGCGCAAACGTTGTAACACGCTTCACTCTGATTACATCCAATTCACTGTCGGCAGTCTTCGAGAAGTAACAACTGTGAGGGGACGTACATTCCACACATGCATTTTCTCCGCGCCATTTCTTCCAAACGGAATTCACTGGAATTCATGTTCAATATATTTTCTAGGAATAAACTCCATCGTTCTGGAATTTTGACTTCGAAGTACTTTTTTGTTCTGTCTGCATATTCGCGCGTGCAAAACCGTGTATCATCAACTACAACACAACTTTTAACACTGTTAGAAAGCTCAATTTAGGCCCACCCCAAAATTGATATTGTTTTTTTTTCGGTCAGATCTGAGGGGCCCTCGATTCACCTAATTGAAAAATCTAGCACACGGACGTCCGTCAGTTACCTTTCATCGAAAACTCCACGAATTGCGCCCTGCATACATCGATCCACCTAAAGATCGGCATCTCACTGGTCGATCATCATACAGGCATTAGATTGATGCTGTCTACCGGCAGCGTGGGTAACCCCGAAAAGAAATCAACAATAGGCCAAAAGCTAGTCGAACATCCGTAGGCTCAACTAAGCCAACCGTGTACGCTTTTTGGTCAGTGTTTTGGTCAACGAACTCGTTGAGTTACTCTGCGGGAAACCCTCCTGAGCCGGGTCATAGAAAAGTCGAAAACCTTCTTTTTAGCCCAGTATTTATTCATTTCGGTGCGTACTTCAATTAGAAGGAAGCAAACAAAATTCCTAGCCTGGCGCTTCGGACCCGCTTACCAAGGTTCAGCGTCTAAAATCGCGGTCAGTGAGGCCACACACCCTTTCAAGCAAGTCGATGTTTGCCTTTCCTCAGTCCACAGGGTAAACTGATTTAGTTGAAATACTCTGTCTGCCTATCTGTTCTGTTCCTCATTCTAAACCAGATGATATACGGTTAGTGTCAGATTGATTGCTGTTCGGTTGATTTTGTCTAAGGTTTGTGTATCGTACTGCTCAGTTTACTGGTTCCACTGACCTCCCAACCACTAGTCAGTACTCCTGTGTGGTGTTGGTCTTGTTGTCGCCAGTTGGACACGCAGGCTTGGAAGTGCAGTCAGTGAAGCTTCGTCTTACACAACACCGGCACGTAAATACTGCCCATGTGAGCCTAGCAGATAAAATACAATAGACGAACTGTTGACTTCTTCCTATGTGAATCAGCGGCCCATTTGACATGTAGGAAAGTACCACAACAGCTACCTAGTAAAACTCAGGGATACGTTGGCTATTTGTGTGACCATATATTGTGTTTATTCGATCACGTGCTGCTTTTGAGTATTTACGTCGGTTGCACAATCAGGTGCCTTTTACAAACGATATGTGAACATCACCCAGCCTAGATGACTAAGGGCGAGGTGAAGTCTATATCGGCTGTAATCTTGGGGTACATCAATGGTCCAAGGCACCAGTTCTTAACAGAAGTGGCTTCCCGATCCAGTTACTGCCTTTCTTGTGGTCAATCCACAAGAAGCCAGTGTTCGCAATATGGCCACCGCCGAAACGTTCTTAATTCGTTCAAGCAATGCACATTCGTGTGCTTAAAAAATGTGGCCTAAATCTACCTCGCACCATGGCCCTCATTACTCACCTGAAAACTCTGAGATTTAATTCGACGACCGAATTGCTCGCCAATTTCAGAACCGCTTGACGTAATCATACGAGGAGTTGCGGTTGTTTTTGTCCGCTTGAAAACCACATAGATATAAAGTGCTAGGTAACTGGCGCGATGGTGAATAGCCGAAAGCATGCTGTTTGTTGAGCCGGTTTTTAATTCAGTTTATAATGTTCTGCGAGATATCGCCACAATCGAGTAACATTTTGTCTTTACCGACAACTGGTAAGACTTCAGCTAACTGAACTGTTGCCAAATACCAGACAAGCGTAGAAATCAGTAGCTCTATTAACACTCGAAAACCTCTCATTCTCAAACTGTGTTCTAGAGCCCATAATCATTTACTACCATAGTCTGTTGATAGGCCTGATACATTGCCTGACCTACCCTTTGGGTTTAGCTGAATACAAACATTTTTTCTCATCTGTTTCTCTCTTAGATACAAGATTTTACCTTACATGCTAAAGCAATTCACTTTGGTGCATTGGAATTTTCACGACAAGATCGTGATTGATTGAACTAGCCCAAAGGGACACCCAATTTTAATTGGCGCACTTCGGATTAGCTAATTTGGCCGAAGAAATGGTATGGGTTATTCGAGGGGTGTCAGAGGCTTTGTCTAATCAGGACAGGGTTGGCGGTCAAAGCGGAGCACATATTGTGGTGGATTGTCAGGTCGGGGGTGCGAGTTTTCGAACGCTCGGTCGAATACCTCAACGTGGGGGGGAGGTACGTTCGAAAACCTGCCGCGATCGGATCAAGGACAACGTGCGCGACCGGATGAGTCATCGCTCGACTAGATCGGACCAACGGGCGAGGCAGGGCAGGCGAAATACGACAGACGGCCAGATCGGAGGCGTGGTTTTTCCAACATTCAGAGGAACATCTCGACACGATGTTGGAATACGGTCAAGGCCAACACTGGGTGGATGGCGGACAGCACGAGCAGCCGGACGAGCCATCGCGCAACGGAATCGGACAAACAGACGAGGAATGGCAAGCGAAAAACCCTCCGATAGAAGGCACCGGTCACGCACGTAAACCGGTTAGAAGTGCACACGACGTGTGAACGGAAACCGGGGGGTGCTGCGGGTTGGAATTGCGACTCATAAACGAGAGAGCGCGCGTTGCATGTGACTAGCGGTATGGACAATAAAGATTGTGCTTTATTGGACGCCTTCTCGCTACAATATCATCTGACTGTTCCTAATAATCCATCTAGCTGTGGGCAGTTGTATACGCGTAAAGGCCGCATGTGTGCCCCACACTCGTACCAAGGCTCCAAGAGTGTTCTGATTGGTCGCGGCGTCAACGACCAACCGGCTCACTCATGCATGCACTTTAAAATGACCTGATTGCTTGTAAATGCGACAATACACGATGAGCTTCTAATGAGAGTCTTGTTCTCGCCAGCTTTGTTATTGTCCGTAAGGCATGTAGCGGATGGGGCTCGGATACAGATACAACAGCCGTACAGATTCGTTTGACAGGTAAAGGGTTTCGAGTCGTTAAGGCTGTCTGTGGATTTCACATCCAATGACTGTGAGCTTTGAAGTTGTGCTAGACCTCGGGTTGTAGTGTGAGAGTAAGGCAGCTTGTGGAACCACTTTTATTATTTCGCTTGCATACACGGCTGGCGAACGCAAGTACACTCACACCAGTTCCGAAACACGTAGACGTATTATGGGAGTATTCGAAAAGGGCGATGATTGACACAAGGTTACCCTTCTGAACAGTCAACCGAAATGCCACCTACAAGTGGCTTCATGTAGATTGCCTCGATTATGTAAGTCATCCTCGCAAGAGGCATAGAAGCAAGATGTTAACAGAATCAGAGAGAGATATGTTGTTGGAGCGTTGCGATTACATTGCAATTTTTGAGATTGCTTGTCAAAGCTGATTTTTTGAGGAGGATTTATCGACCACAAAGTTCGGTCGATATTTTGATTGCCGGTGAATAACTCTCAAGAGACTGCGTCAAATACCCGTTGGCACGAACTCATTGATTACCTGGAATTGAGGTAGCTGTTTTCTTACCGACTGTTGATGTGTTATGCAAAGTCAAAGTCCATTTACTGTATTGACGAGACGAATTCCAGCTTGTTCTGTACGAGATCAGTTGGGCGTTCATTAAGAAGAACAAGGGTATGCGTCTTCTTAACCAATAGCCGAGGCCGTAATCCTCATTGGATTGGAGCTATGACACCAATGTCGATTGTAAATTACACGATGTGGAAGAGAGTATATAACAGCAACGATTTTAAAGGCTAGCTGAGAACCACGCTGGATCACATTAAAATCAGTACACCTATGTCACAAATCGTGCTGATATGCCACAACGCACCGTGTCACATGGATTTGAAACATATATTGGTTGGAGAGTCAACTGATGGAAGACAACAGTTACAACTGGCACCCTATTCATCAACGTTGAATCCAATTAAGAATGTCTGGAACACAGTGAAAGCAGTGGTTAGAAAGCAACTACATGTACACCAAATGACGACAGTAAATGGAGATTCTCAGGATATGCCGAGTCAACAGGAGTGGAGAATGCGGATCTTGGAACGAATAGTCATTTCTACCATTGGCAACGTCACTGTAGGTAGGCGATGAATGATGAAACTATGGAGTCACAACCATAAACCCACATCTTCTTAGTAGACGTGCGATGCTCCGTCCGGAACAACCACAAATTTAATTATACCTCCTATTTATTGTAACCTAGTCTTGAGTACTCTAATGTAAGATCTATAAATGTGCCTAAATTACGTCAGATTGTCTTTTGAGTGAACAAACGAACTACCCGCATATTTTAAGTAATCTAATGGTTTGCGTTCTCAAATGTAGTAAACCGTTAACATCTCGCGATGTCTCCCTTCGTTATCGGCTCGACGGTGGTTTGCGATTTGTAAATTGACTGCATATTAGTAAGGTTCCAGTTTAGTCGATCGTCAGAATCGTGTGCGCATACATAGGTCTGCACCGAGTCAAGTGCCAGAGCCACACCTGAGCCGGCTAATCGATCCACACTGACCCTGACTACTCGTCTGGACTACCAGTGTGACAGTGTAACGTAAGCTGTACACTACCTGACTGCTGGAAATCACTATGACTGTTAGTTTGTCCAAGAGGGTAAGGAATATGCCCGTTGTGAGCGTAATGGCGTTCAACCCTGTAACAGTTTTGTCCCATTCGTCCTGTTTCAACAAAGCAGAACCTGCCACATAACCGAACGCACCACCATCATGTTAGGCTGTTATCCACGTATGCTCCAAGGCTATTGGCACTACGAATTTCTCTATTCTACTTGTATACCCAAATTGAGTGAACGACCGAAAACGACTTTTTGCACTCCAGACTTTTCACAAGTTATTTGTACCCACTCGCTGGAGAAGTCGTCTTGGTGCATACTGATCAACATTCAGTCAGTGAGATTAGCTTCTGGTCCCTGGTGGAGTAGTCAGTGTTGTGTGGCTTCTCTGACGAACTCCACTGCAACCGTGTTTTTCCGTTTGTTTGTTCTGGATTCCTACTCTTACATATACCTGTTATCCGGGGGACTTGATTTGTGCACAAGGCCACCTATTTCGATCATGCAACTAAACAGGCGCATCGAATGCTGACACTTTCTTACGATTAATCTGTTATTCCGATCTCGAAGGTCCTCCTGCCTGCATTTTTCAGGTTTTCTTTAACGTGACCAAAAGTTTCACGTACCTTTCTTTTGGTGAGTTTTTCATGATGGATGAGTGGACCGGAGCCTACCTCTCGCTTTTTCCGTTTTCTTACTTAGGTCCAGGCTAGGGTAGGCACAACTTACCATGTTTCCAAACATTGCTGGAACATACGGGTTTATTTTAAACCACCCCTCGTTTTCTTCAATCAATGTCTATGGGGATTGTTCTTCAAGTAAAACACTCCATATTGTTAGTGGGCGAGGTTCAGGCGCATACTCACCTGTCCAATCTGGTTTATAAGCAATTCTTTTCAGAGCGCTCCACTTCTGGTTCACCGTAGACCGAGTAGGAATTAGATAATTTGCATTCAGTTTAAAACAGTTGACACGTGCACTCACAATACTGACGCAGTGACGACTGCGATTTTTCTGGGGGTAAGATTTGTCTGCATACTGTTCTGTTACATGACACCATTTGTATAACTCCTAGCAATAGAAATCCCTCTACGGACAGTCGCGTGGTGATTAGTCAATTTGTCATTTTGCTTAGGCTCCTACAGTGAAGACCTTCAAATTAGTGTGATGACAGTGAATTATGACAAAAGCTTGATTGCTAGGGTGCTGGTTCGATAATTTCTCTTGTGACAGTTTGCTGTCGTGTGATTGATGTCATCTGAATTTTTGATTGTGTAAGTTGTGTGTATGACTTTCTGGGTCTCTGGCTCATGCTTGTCGGTTCTTATTTCCACTCCAGATTCCCACTGTGAGCCCACCCTCTACATAATCGGCGTGCCTCTGTATCTCCACTCCAGTGAACGTTGCATTCTGTGTTTGACTCTTGAAGCTTGATAACTTGCTGACTGATCAGTCGGTCATCCATGGATTGGGATGCTGACGAGAATCAGTATGGCTGTGTGCGAGAAACGTTTAGTTTCTCGTTTCGTGTGCGTGTGTTAGGGTAAACAACCTGCAGAGCGTGGAAAACAAATTCACTCCGCATCGTCTCGAAATTTCACTGCGCAACCACCCACGCAAAACCACTCGAAAATCTGACCTAGAAACAGACTGGGGGCTATGGCAGTTTCGAACCTATTCTAATTGTCAAGGTTGGTGGATCGATCAAACAGACACCCAGTCCAGTGGCAGACAGCAGTTGTCTGGACACTCCATGCAATCCACTACCTAAGAGGAAATTCAGGAAGATCACGTGGTATACAAAGAAGGTTCATAATCATCACAGGAAATCACGGGGAGAAGGCGAAAACTAAATTGATTTGTGAATACGTCCCAAATGTGTGAATGACTCAAATACGGAACAGCTAAGATTTAGCGGGTTTTAATTTAACGGAATTTACGTCAAAAATATGACAAACGAGAAGAGTACACAACAAACTAGGACGACGCAATGACTTGATTAATGAGTTTCACTTGTATAAAAAATCATCAGTCCCCACCAAAAATTTGAAAGTCCTGATGGGTAGTGAATTGTTTGTAGGGGGGACGGGACATTAGGCTTAGATAGACATTCTGACAGGTATGTCTCGCAGGCCGACTGCTCTGGCAACTTCGGCAGGTGCCAAGACCGTCATTCAGTATTCGTTTGGTCCAGATTAGATTCAGTTGCGGTATCATTGGTACCGTAACCATATTCTGTGCGTTTATTTTATCCGACTTGAGTGACGTGCACGGACGAGTCGGTTATCACTTTTCTTAAATCGACAACTGACCACCCAGCACACAAGATTATTCAATTCGAAAACGCTATGGACATAAGATCACAAAGGTTCAAGCGGTGAAACGCATAAATTTTACGCGGGCAAAACGACCATGCACTGTTGGACCAGACGTTTTGAAAGATAAGCGTTTCGCAAGGAATTTTAGAAGTGTTCACAATGTGAAGACAAAATATTACGATGGAATGACACCCCCTTGGAGTTATGCCAGCTATTCTGCTCAGCTCCTATCAGAGGCTATATCAGTGACGCAAGTTTCCAATCTCTGTGCAGGCAATCATATGACTTTTAGGCAAGGGGGTATAAAGTCTAAACGTTAGGACATACTTCAATTTTGAAGTAGGAACATAAGGTGAGAATGGATAGGGACATAAGGCGTTTCATGCTCCGTTATCGCACCTAGAGTCAGCTTTTTTCAACCAACTAATCGAGATAATGATTGAGTGGAGCAAGTAACAGTGAGTGAGATGTCTTATGCAACGACGTTTAGCCCGCCCCTCCTGAGTTATGCAACGAAAATGACAAGGAACGTTTATGGTTGGAGGATACAGCAACAAGCTGAGAAGACAGTATGTGTAGTAGCAGTGAAATATTTAAGTTCTGAACATACTGGCATGATAACGCCATATCATTAGTTTGTTAGGGCATGGAAATCTCGAGAATTAGGGGATGAAGAGTAGATGGCGAGAGGCCGCGGTCACAGTGACAGGAACAAAGAAAGTAACATTCGCAATATTTGTTTACGAACCAATCAAGTTTTCCGGCAACCCTGTGATTGGTCGTGACCGATCTTGAAATTCAATTGTCTCGCATTTTATTGTTTACAATTCTGATCCGTTTGGTAGCCTCTACGTTTAACCAAATCAATAAGACGTGGTAAATTAAACGTGTTCTGTGCCTTTACATTTCCTTACATATAGCACTGGGCTCGTCAGATGGATCAGCACGGTCTCCGTAATGCTCATAATGTGTCTTGGTTCTGAGTGATACTTTATATTGAAGATCATGATTGCGTCGACTCTAGACCCAATTCCAGTCAGACGTCTGGTAGTACCATCACTCGGATATTCCCAGGTGAACTGACATACGGCCGACTTATTTGTTCCCGTAGAGGAAGATGAGACTAGAGATTACAATGGAGTTCGCGGTCAAAGCCACGGGATTTGTGCCCGTGGACGATGGCATTAACATCGTCCCTTCAATAAACATGGGTTTTTACAGCTGTGTATGCTCGCTTGGTAGTTGACGTGACTTTGCCTCCAACATCACTCCCTCGAAAAGACACGTTTGTCATAAAACCTTTGGGATCAACAGGCTTCCTATTTTCATCAATAAAATGTGGACGGTAGCCAATATCTAATATTGCGACACAAGAATATCCACCTTGTTCTGAAACATGCAACAAAACAAATCGACTTATTCCACTGAATAAAATGTGCGCAAGTCATGCACGTAGAGAATAAGTGCGAAACTCTTAGATTGTGGTTTCTGTCATATTTAGATGCTTTTGTAGTGTATGGTTTCAGTTAACGAGCTGTTCAAACTTACGGTCAGCAAAACACCTAAAAGCTCACTAGTTCGTCAGCGTCAGTTTTGAAGGTAAGTTTAATATGCTTACGTTAAGGGAATCCAGTTTGGCATGAAACTAAAGTATTTCATCTTTTGGTGTGATTGAAAAGAATATATCGTCTAGGTATGTTTCAGAAAGTGCTGCTCCAAACAGTTCATAAATGTCTGCTGATACAAATGAGTTTCCGCCTGCTCACCTACAATAAACTTAATGGAACAAAATTATATATCACAAACAAAGAAACTACTCAGCTTATCTGAAGGAATCTAGATCTAAGGATCATGTCTAGTTGCATAATGACGAATGATTATGACCACTCTTGTAAACAAAACTGAGCATCGGAAGAATGAAGTCATCCTACGTTCAACGCTGACATACGAGACGGAAGGCATCCTGGAGACAGAAGTCACTGGGCATAGAATATGCTAGTTGTGTTGTTTACAGCAACTGGATAGAAGTTGTCTCAGTGGAATGTCTCCCTTTGAGAATTTGGTAAACCAGAGACCCGTGAAGTCAAAGGTTCCCTTGGAGTTAGTTGTGTTAAGATCTTGTAATAAATTATTCTAGCCTGGCGTAGCTTTCATAAGGCTCCTAAAATTGTCCGTCCCACCTTCACAACTGAATCACTTCATGCGAGATGGATTTTGACCTTTGACTTGTCAGACAAAATATATTATTTTCCAGCTATGTGCGGTCCATTAGTACCGCTTTGGAACCTTTCTCACAGAGTAGTCCTCATCCCATATTCTCCAGCTTTGTAATGTTATTGCATGGGCTTACGAAATCAGGCGGGACTCGTCGATCGAAGAACGTTGATAGTGGTAGTTAAATCAACGTACCAAGCTTTAAACCAACTGGATAGATAATGCGTAGAGGTCTCCATGGCAATGACCTCTTCCGAAACCTCGGCGTGATGGTCAAGCTTGTAGGCTGCGTCGATCCGGAAGACTGGTGACTGGGACTTCGGTCCTACCATGTTCACCTACGTTAAGCAATCCAAAAAGGACAAAGCAGACGAAAATCAGTCGCATTTATAAAGATGTCTCATTGGTGCCTCCCTAAAGGCAGTTAAGTAGTGGAGTAAGGTCATATGAGCATATAGCAGAGCTGATTTATAGTTACAATGTCACTATCTTTCGGATATGGACAAGGGGATTCAGAAAATGCGTCTTCAAACAAAAAGTATTTCGGTCCCTTAACGCTTGGCTGTGAATTCTGGTCCATATGAACAAAAGCTTACAGTACTTTTCAGAAGCTTGGCATAACTTTAAGCATACTCACTACGCGAAGTAGTGATTGAGAGAAGCGTTAGTTTCTCATACACTACTCCAAGCTATGGTTAATTCTGCACCGTCTAACGAACCAGACTTTTAAGTCAGGGGCTCCAGGTGAGGTTCCTCAGGGAAACCTCACCTGCAGTTGAGTCGCAGGTCAGATTGTTGAGTTGGAAGACCCCTGTTGAGTCCCTTAAGTCAACCTACGAGATGAGTATGGATGTAGGAGGTTCTATGTTGAAACATGAAATTTGTACTCCTCGCAGGACTGATGCAGTATCGGACGGCCGGGATGCCGCACCGCGCGGAATGCGACGTCACTGAGCAGCTACTTTCACATAATTCAATAGAACAAGGTGCGCTAACCAAGGCTAGCTTTGGGAAGTAGGCGTTGGTCACACCTTCCACTGGGCCAGCTAACTAGCAGAGGTTCGGGAACACGATATCTGCTTCACGGTCGGCGAACACAAGCTCACTGACGATAGACAAAGTATACAGTACCAGCCTGCGAATTATGTCCATGTGCTTTCGGTACAGTCGGGGTAGGTGTATGATTCAACCGCGTGCCGCACCAATGATACAGAACACTAGATCTGGGATCATCAATTTACGACAGCGCTTGAACTCGGTCAGTGACTGTTTCTCATCGACTTCAAAGTTTGAGTTTGGTGTGACTCAACGGTCTAACCGGGTGACCGTGAGCTTTAGACATCAGAGCCATCACTAGGAATGGTGGATGTGTGCTTTATTTTTACACCAAGCACGAACTGGCTATCACGAACATCCGTGTCTAGCTGGATGCAAACGTGGACTTACCTATAAAGTGACCAACAGCATTCGCATGATAATGCGATCGCTCGACAACTTGACGTTCATAAAGTACTCGTCAATTGAGTCATGCGCGAGACTATGTACGGAGTGGATCATAAGCCGATCATGGCCACGTTGTTTGCCGCTTCTCGCAAGCCTCTTTGTTACAGCAGACCAGCCGAACACGGATGAAAACCGGATGAGAATCTACTACAGAACTTAAAATCGGCAGCTGTTTCCCAACGTACGGTCTGCGTTCGTCTGGGACGTTGCCCCAAGTCCACTATCCCTGACAGTAAATGACAACAACTTGAAGTGCAAGTCGTTGAAACATCCACTAAAACAAACCATTTTAGCTCCCGGAAACTTCTGGACTGGCTTAACTAAACTGATGCTGTCATCTTGAGACTGATACGAAAAACAAATGAAGCCATCGTTGTTTTTATTCTGAACCCATGCACAGGAGACAAGAAGACATTCGGTAGTGTTTGCCGTCAACTCACTAAACGGCTCCGGGGACTCGAGGAGGACCGGTGGAAACAGTAATGAGACGATATGCTGACGATATGCTATGGTTTGTGTAGGAGAATTTTTGGTCTACTCATCCAGTCTGATGGTGTCAATGGGCGACACGTCTGGCGTTTAGTGCACTCGGCCCAAGGACTACATAATAATTTGGCACAAACATTTTGACAGCCTTCTGAGTCAGTCCGTCACTTTTCACTGAAAAGCCACTTATTGAACCTAGCACACTTTCAGAGGGCCGTGAGAAAACTGCGGAATAGAATGTCTGAGGTGGACCATTGGTTTCCAAGAGAGCTTTAGAAGAAAGGTGGCCATGTTTAGTACGTGCCTTGCTCCAGTTGGTAAATTTAACCTGGAAACGGGAACAAAACCTCCTAAGAGCTTAAAAGCCATCTCACTGTATTTTTTGTTAGGGATAAGGAATGTGAGCAGAGGACGGAGAGTTATCGCGAAATTAATCTGTTAAATTGTACCCAAAAAGGTTGACGTAGGAATCCTGCTCGATTGACTAGCCGCTAAAGCCATGGAAGAATAATCGTCCTGAGAAGTAGCATGGAATTCTTGCTACTGGCAATGCCACTATACTATATTTCACCATAGTGTTCACTGCTCCCGAATAAGTACGTAAACATGACAGGTAATTGTGGATTTTATCGAGGCGTTTGATTCTGTGAGTCGTGAAGCATTGCAGACTCATCGTGATTAGTTCGGATGCCCATGCAGGCTGGCCAATTTACGTAAAATGTTACGTGTGAAGAGGAAAGGGGAAGTCCAGTTCTGTGAATCGGCCTTTGATGAGTTCGAAATTTTCAAAGATGTCAGCCAGCCCAAGGCCTAACGGTAGGCCTGTAACAACACCATCAATCTGACGGTGAAGTTCGCCGTTGAAAGTAAACTGAACGATTCTAGTACAGATCAGTGACTTCCTTAGGTCAACAGCGAGTAGACCGACTTTATTCCGACGATTTTCCATATCATCACAGAGAAAACGGAGAGGCTCAAATCTGAAGATGTAGGTACGTAAAAACGGCACCTTTGAAAACACTTTCTTGTCGGCTATTTTAGGTACTGAGATGGAGTCAACGTATCAGACATTTCTTTGATGGAATTCGATACCTTCTCTTTGAAGCTGCGCTGGTGTCGCAACAAGTCTGCACAACGGAATGATAAGGCTAGTTACAGATGTCAAGGATCGTCTTTTTTGTATCTAAGACAGTCCGTAAATCAGTAGATTAAGAGTTCACGTTAGACGAACGGGTTCAGATGCATGCACTTTGATTGCTTTAGTTTGTTTCAACCGAAGATATGTAAATAAAGCCTTATGTGTATTGAACAAACGAGAGAGAAAAACTAGCGTTCGAATGCCATTTTCAGACCTGGCAAAAACACAGAAGACACGGATCGTTACAGCAAGGTGTAGATGAGGGGAACAACGGAAGTGGTCAATGCCTGCAATCCCACTACTGTGTGACAATCTGTCTCAAAATGGGTCTGTTGAAGCTGTAAAATACCCCGAAACCTGTCCACTTAACCGGTAATGAATACTTAATACTTTCGTGAGTTCGAATTCCTCTATTGCACCATCATTTTCATTTCTTGCGCCGATTTACATACTGGACGCTAATTCGCCTGTTATCGACCCAGGACGCTTTTCACTGGACATTGATAATTGAATATTGAACATTGAATACTGATCGTTGAATATTGAACACTATTCACCAGGTCGCTTGAGGAGCTATCAATACGCAAGAACTGCACTTGTAATTTGTCTTCGGACTGAGACAGTAAAAGCTCTCTTTCTGGAGACCAGTGTTTTTCTTTCGTAGTCCGTTTGGGGATCGGCTCTTCGGGGTAAAACAGCGCGTACAGTATCATTGAGTCCTAGGAATCGTTCCAGCTCAATTGTGTTCGCTCGGTCTCTCCGTCATATAACATTTTCGTAGGGATCGTTACAGCTCGATTGCATCCGCTCGGTCGTTCCGCGCTATAACAGTGTTTTGCACATATAACTGAGGAAGCAGAGAGGATTTGTACTCAAGCCACAATAGAGGCAGTCGAACAAGTTGCGGGATAGTCTGGTTATTGATGCCTATTCCGATAATCACAACAATAGAAACATATAAAAGAGACAAGCATAAAGCTCACTAGATGGGGTTAGCAGGAAGAAAGTTTACATATCGTTGCCACTCAAACAGGATGCAGCAATCGAGCTGGTAAAAGCTAACTAACCAATGCAATCGGCAGCGGTTATAACAGTGTATACTATACTGCGATATTCAGCTCAGCACGGACGACGTTATGAAATGAAGAATAGTCTACTAGTGTATCTCTATTCATCTTAAGGTTCCTGTGGTTCAGTGTATGTGAATCGCAATACTGGGCGTACACCAGAATGTGGGAATATTGTGCACCCTGTCCTTGCTCAGAGGCCGCAAACACTGCGCATCCTGTATAAGCTGAACACTATCCACAATTGAGCGCAGCTGTCGCGCTCCCATAGACTTCCCAGTCAGCCCATCAGGTTGACTTGTAACCTACACACAGACGCGGACTAGGTTGTTTACATTGTCTACTGTGCCCAGGCTCATGCATCACGAAAAAACAAATGGCCCAAACGGTCGCAGTCGGACTATGCCACCCAGATTTCCGTGTTCAAAAAGATTCATTCACACTTTGGGCCTATCACAACCGAGTAAACTCAACCAACCTACGCGACAATTCGTTTTTGTTCGTGTACTCATCAGTTATTACGTAAACCCTATCTCGTTTGTGGTCGTAGGCAGAAGTAAATCTCGTTCGCTTTTTACCTGGTCGCCTTGTTCCTCATTTCCTTGCTGATCTGGTTGTTACTTTTATATAAATGTACCAGCCTAAAATGAGAATTCTTCGAAAATAGCTCAGTTCGATGAATTTTCTTCGTGATTACCACAGGGAGCTTTAATTATGCGAAACCGACCACATATTTGTAAACCGTCCATTTGCCACTTCCGCTTCTCCGTATAATTGGAGACCGAAACTGAATGCGACGTTGATTTTTTGAAGAAATTCACGAGCGTCCGACGACAGTGTAGACTGTTTTGAACACGTGAATTTCGTTCGCACCTGATTCTTTACCACAAGGAACTTGAAGAAATACGTGTCCAATCAGCAGGCATATTATCAGCAAATTGCTTTCGCGTTGTGTTCTTCGTTCGAATTTGACCACAAACAAATTACACTGAATTTCCCTTTAGTCCTTAAGATATGTGCTTTCTACACTGTTTTTCGGTTATAACTGTTAAACGGTCACCTTGGATTTGTTACATGGCCGGTGGTAGTACAATGGTCTACACTCGCCCAAAGAGAACTTCGTTCACTTTTGATTGAAAAGTGGCGGATAGCTATAAACTTATGCTTTTTAATTTCCTAGGCAAAATTCCTTCGAAACGTTCACATCTGCTTCTTTGTATAAGCTTAGTAAGAAACCAGGGAAATACGCCGTTGCAATGAAAGTGGACTGAGTGATTTCCAACATTAAACAAGCACGGATAGCAATTACACGTAGACAAAACAAAAGGATAACTTCAGTTAGGTAAATCGATCCTCCATTTTTTGATTGACCAAGTTTTACATAATGACCCTCCCAAAATCGAAAACGTAGAAACAAAAATCGGAATCCATATCATTTCACGGGATTTCCAAATCATGGACTTGCTAAAAAATAATCCTAAACAGTCGTGGTAGGTGATACAAAGATCTACGAGCATTTAAAGTCAAATTGTTCGACTCCATCGCCTGAGGGTTCTGGCCACCATGGTCGACGATTGATAACGGCTGCCTGTTGACAGACTTCCCAGAGGGGGAAAAGCAACTCAGGACTGGGAACCAGCGCATATCGATGAATGTAAGTGAACAAAGTAAGACCACTACAAACGATGGATAACTAAGAGGTACATTCACGACCGAACACAGATTCACAAATCAGTGAAAGATTGACTGAAAACTAGTAATTTTCCACAAAAACTGAAGCGCATCAGGCTGGGTTTCAATTTTGTTAGGGGAGCTAATTTTTCTGTCCAACACCGCCCCCTTCTTTGAGAAAACAATTTCATCCAATCAGAATGGACGGAAATATCACCATTTTTCCCTAATCGTCCTTTATTTTGCCATGCCGATTGGTGGCTTAGTGACCTTAACTACTGTTTTTAATAAATGTTCTTCGATCATTTGAGTTACGAATGTTTGTAGGTCGCTATGGACCATATAAATATCTTGCAATCTTCCCCTTGACACGATTTTGGAGCGGAACGAACTTGTTCTTTGCACTCGTCTTTTGGTTTGTCTTGGGAACAAAGTAACCGAGACAGTGGCGTTATTCCCGGGACCAAAATTTTCCGTCTTATTTACTGTAAGGAGAATGCGACCTCTGTCAAGCACATTACAATACCGTGAACGAACCCGCGGATTTCTTCGAGGGTTTACAACAACTGAAAATCCTGTGAAGTTGTTTGGACTCCGAATTTTGCTCGTGTTCCGGATCGTAGGGTAGCCGGTGCATGTAGCGCCTCTCCCTGTCGACTGCCTGTGGGGAATACCAACCGTAATTTGACAAACCGATTTTCACACGGACGCATCGTGTCCGAGTGGATTCCACAACCCCGTTGCTCTGCACAGTTGCATAAGACCAACATACTAGGCAATGCTCCTCCTTAAAAAAGCAGTGCTCAGTGGAAGATAAACTCATTTACAAGGCTTTAACAGTCGGTCACAGCATCATGATCGTGATGTATTCAATCACTCTGCCGGACAATCGTAATGAAAAATTATACTCCAGTAAATCCCTTGGATCGAACCAACGAGGATGTGGTCCAGAAACAATCCCACTCTATCCAAGTGACCAGATAACAGGTGATGCACGGGGTAAACCGTTAACACCAGTGATCGATCATTCACTCACCCTGAGCCTTCGCAAGCACACCATTTCATGTAGTTCCCTGTTGGGATCTACCGACACACCTAATCAGCAAATCGCCAACTTTTGGTCTTTGGCGATCAGTATACCCAAATCGACCGAACTGTATCAAGTCGAATGAAGTGGTGACTAGACAAATAAGCGGTATTCAGCAAGTCACCTGATCGATCGATAATTGGAAGTAACCGATTGTAACAGATGGTTTCACACTGTCAGGATAAGTGGACAATCAACCAGCACACTTAAAAATGCGGCGAATTGCGAATGACAGTCACACCGCACTAAAGCCAGGTCTGAGTTGGCTAGCAACTGCTACCTATCCGTTCAGTTTTTGTCCAGCAGTGCATACCGTAAATAAGAGGTAGTACCAAAACTAGGTGATCGTGAACCCGTTTAGTCAAACACAAAAACCGTCTGTCAACCTCATGAGACCAACGAAGTGTCATCAACAGTATTAGGCATATATCAATTTTTGACAAAATGCTGCCGGTTATCGATCAAGCTTTACCAAACGTTCATTCATACGAAGGGATTCAGGATTGAGGTTAGTCAAGTACTCATAATTTTGATGAAGTGCGTAGCAGAGTACATCAAGATAATACAGGCAATACCTACCTATATATTTAGAGGCTTGTGCGGTAGAATAAAAGGTGCAAAATACACCCTGTTTCCCCCCGTTTTTTCAGTTATAACCAGGGCCCTTGTTGTCGTGCAAGGTATTGTTTCACACTCAAGCTGAATACAATCAGGTTGATCACCTTTATACAGACAAGCTAACCGGAAATGACCCATGACGTTGAGTCGTCACCGTTGTCACTAACATACCTCGTAGCTGACGTGGTTGTGTGATTGTCCGAGGTTCAGCCGTATGAAGTCCCTGTGAATTCTTGGATAGTGCAGGTGGTATCCACGAAGAAAAACCAAAACCGAGTTGTTTTAAAGTAGTGATACTTAGTTATATTGAAGTATGTCAATAGGGAGGTGTTGATAAACATCAACACCTTTCTCAATGTTGCACACACTTATCCACCTAAAAGGGAGTATTCAACGAAACATCAAATAATCCCGAGATGTTATGCAAGCCTGGTGGAAGGAAGCGGTTTGTTAGACATCTGAGGACTGAGATGAAAGGACAGTGGAAAATGCGAACCCATGTGCAATCAAACAAAAAGTAAATACATCATAGTCTCAGTAATCAAGGGACAGTTCCGCAAAGAAAGTGTTCGTGTTGAGACGCTCTAAAAAAATCCTAGTAAAGAACAGACCCCATTCAAAACATATTTTGCTGTACACTAAAACTTATTATTATTGTTATAATGATCATTCGATAATCCAATCTGATCAAAGCCGTTGGGCACAGTGCTAGTTTAATCACTCCCGCTCTGAATTAGCCATACTTTTTGATCGATGGGCAACGGTGCGTATTTTGAGCGACTGATCGTTACGCTCTGTCAATTTGTTTGTTCCCACGATCACTTTAGGTCATGGGTTGTCCTTCGCGTGGTAATTTTCTCTGTTTAGAAATATCATCTGATCATATTAAGCGGGCATTTCGATCAGTAGGATACACAAGCGACAACTCCCGTGACCTTTTAGCAGCTTTTTTTTTACTTGTATTAAATATGGTTTACAGCAAGCAGTCGGGTACTTAGCATATATAACTTTAATACCAGTAATGTTTAATCGCAATCTTGCATTCCGGTAGATAGTTCAGCCAACCTGTTTCGAAGAAAGCACTACACTCGAGTTTCACTCCCTTCAGAACCTTAGAACAGCGCACATTCTCGCGATGACCGTGATTTGAACTCCAGCTCACGTTCACAGATGGAAAACACGTTGACTAGTCCGCAGTAGATACGCCCAAATTTAAAAGACCAGCCACATCTGAAAGAAGCTACCCGAGAAGTCGATGTGGATGCCAAGGCTGCAGTCACCTGTGACGTGTTCGATTCAGATAGACAGAATATGAATAATAGTACGGTACCAGATGTACGTATCAAAAGCAGTACTGTAGATCATGAAGAAATCTGAAAAATCAACGTACATCGAGACAGGCTGAGAACATAAAAGGTACCGACCATCCAAAATAAATTAGAACCCTGATGCAAGCAACAGATCCCGGTAAAAAAGCTAGGGTACTGAATCAACGTCAGAAGTACGTATGAACGCAAGGATTTGTCTGAATATATTAACCTATGATTCGTTTCCCAGGCTCTAATCAGTGAATGTGTTCCAACAAAATACGCATCATTCATCCTTCAATGCCGTGCTACTTTGATAATCCTAGCTCCCAGAACGGCCGTTTGCAGAACACAGCGCGCCAGTTTCGGGCTCATCAATCGTAATGACACGACTACAACCAACTAGGAGGGTCCTGGTTACCGTCGTGCTGTTGGGCCATCAACTGCAAACCGGCAGAGCTTTTCGACATACACATAGCTGCAAAAACGTGATTGGTGCAACCCTGTTTTATATTATTTCACCAACAGCTTTGTCTTAACATTTACAACAATGTTGGTGACTCAAAATAAAGTCGTAAATACATTCAAAGCTCCTTGTTTTCTATGTCTGCTGCACTGGGCTCGAGCTGGCTCATTACCTGCTTTTATTCCGACGAGTTCGATCACTACATCTACACACCGATCCAAAAAATATACCAACTTCAGTTTGTGATTTGCAAGATTGTCCGTTACGTATACTGACAGCTAATCAGAAGTACACAGGTCAAGGAACTGTTGAATACTAGCATTCATATTGGCGGTTGGGCTAAATTTAATAAAAAGCCTATTTATATATGGAGACCAGAGCCTATGTTGATCGTCCCGGCCAGTGTGTAGAAAAACTGGGTAAAAGTAGCCAAAACTCGCATCGCAATAACAATGCGTTAGCAATTTCTGATATGTAACAATCGACTAGGCCTCCCGGCTATGGTTCAGCAAACCATTCGGTGCACACCAATTACGTGTTTGCCAAACCACAGTGCTCCGCGTTTGTCAGATTGTTGATTCAGTGAAATTGAATATCACGACGAAATCCCAAAAACGTACTAAGGTTTACGCGTTTCAAGGTTCGCCACAATTCACAACCTCACTGTTGGGGTGATAAACTTGTTGACTGAAAAAGCTCTCTGCCAACACAGTACTTGAATGATAGCATTTTGGGTGACAACTGGTATTTACTGGCCATCCCGATAACATACAACGACTAGGTGAAATATGCGTCTATGGAGAGTAGCAGTTAGTCGATCTGCTCCTGTTTTCCTAGGGTAATTGGATCAGTGTGACATGCGGTCGATAACTGTAAAATAACACGCAATTTGATTGCACGCGGCGTGGTGGATAAAACGACGTAGAAGTGGGAGGTGACGGAACATATAACACTAAACGAGTGACAGTTGAAAAGCAGAATGCGAGAAAAATAGCACAACTGTTTCCATCTTTCTGAACGTGATGATCTAGTTAGTTGCAACGAGGCATTCGCTGAAACACTGCCCAAAATTTGTGGCGACATATTGGGTCGCATTTTTGGACCGTTATGCCAGTGGTAAGGTTCACCTTTAGGACGAGTGGCAGGCAGCACATGGTGAAAAATCAATACCACCAAATCTGGAAAAACCAACCGGTTGAATCAGCGAAGAATTATCCAGTTACGATAATTATTCTAACTCGGACGCAGATGTTTTGCCGCGAATATTAAATAACACAAATCTGCGTGATGACAACGCCACGAAAGGTGAATAACAACGACGAATAACTACAGCCGGCTCTAAACAACAGGGAATTAACAGAAACACTGTATCCTGCCCAGTCAAACACCTGTAGCAGAAACTTCATGTATAATTTCCCTACGAGGTCCATAATGGTGCGACGGTTAACACGCTCGCGTTACACGCACATCGACTGCAACTTTAAGTCGGGGAATGACTATGGACTACCTATGAATTCTGATAAGCTTGGCACTCCAGTCTAATGCCTCTTCCATGATAAGAGCTGATCGACTGCTCAGTGTCACTGAGAAACTCGCTATCAAGTGTGAGCGGCGTTCGAGTTACATAAAACAGTCCTAGTCACTAGTCGTTGTACGAATTTTCCATGCAAACACCGATGTCTGAGGTTTATTGTCCCCTGGCCGGGGAACAAAAATCACCTCCTCAAGTCACTCAACTGGGAGTAGCATGAGAAAAAAGTTGAATGGAATGAGTGCTCTTTGACACGATTGATGGAGCGGATGTCCATGGTCAAGGTGAAAATTGGTCGTACGGAACGGTTTCAAGCCTGTTCTGAACATTCGACCCTGAGCGATTGTTACTAGATCCGTAAACGAGTAATACATATCTCACTGGATGAATGTTTGAACCCTCACCACGACACCGCGAAATACGTAGGTCAAGTGTGGAAAACAAACACGCGGTACCCTTCAAACACAAACGGCGTTAGCTCATCATTTTGGTTCAGATTCCCGCCACCGTTGGGGAAGCAAAGATGATACGGAGCGAACGCGCCACGCAACCACACAGAAGGGTTGCTTTTAAACTGACATGAATGAAGGCGAAGCAGAATGTATCAACGATAGTAATCGAGGGAATCAAAGTACTTGTGAATCGCGACGGCCGCGTCATCCGGAAGCATTAAAATACACTCAAGGAACCACCGAGCCATTAAAGAGAGATCCGTTAGTGCATGTGTCCTAATGGCACAGAAGGCTGCTTCAAAAACAAACTGTAGCTTGTTAGAAAGTTAGATCTATCACCTCTGTGGTGTACTCCAATATACAATTTATTCAAACTGCCTCTTAGCATGTACGATCTGATGCACGTCGGCACAATAATCAGCAAGGATGGCAAACATAGAATCACCCTCTAGAGGAATGAGGTTCCAGGACGTCAGCAGTTTAGTGAAAAAACAATCAGAATAAACACGCGTCATAGCCTGTGACAAAATGCTGATGACTGGCACTCACCGACGATGACATGGTTACACCCCAGCTAAAATGAACGGTGAAGCAGAGTATAACGATAATTTAACGGTCTCTATTTGAGACATCAAGACTAGATCCCGTGGTGATCTGCTTATCACAAGCTGCCAGCTGTCAATATCTTCAGTTTACTAATTCCGCATTCACCGCTTGCAGAACTAACCGGCCCGAAAAATCAAGAGGTCTCCTTGACATGAGTTTTTAATCTAAACATTGTAAATGAACGGATAACATTCAAAGCCAACCGACGCTTGTGATAGAATATTTGGCACACTTACTGAGATGCGTTTTTTTTGACAACCACTCCGTGGGGATCAAACGATCCATCGTGAAATTTAATACACCTTTAACTGTATACTTGGTGCTGGCCGATTAGTTCCTGCTGTTGACCAAGACACGGGTACAGCTTAAGTATGTTAAGGATTTTACAAAACCATTTTGATTTAGACGTTATCCATTAGTGACGTATATGGTGGAGCGGTTCGTTGCCAACGAACGCCAGGACAAAAACTTCCACCAGATGATCAACGCAACAAGTGACATGAAACAACCAGTAATCGGAAGATGCGCCCGAGGACATCGACTGAGAAATGTTCTGGTGACTCGATCAAACATTCCCTAACTGTTACCTACACAACGACCAAGTCGAACATTTGGCGACCAATGAGGCCCAGCAAATCAAACGGCAGGTAGTGATATTAATGTAGTCTCGACCTATGCCAACCGCTAAATTGACCACCCCGGACAGCTCTCTCAGTTGTTGTACAGTGTTTTAAAGACTATTCCTATATCAAGTGGTTGACGAAGTAACAGATAAAGTGTTAGCATCTCACAAAGATTGCCCATTCGAAGAGAGACAACGAATGTGATCAGAAACAGGAACAAAATGAAATAGCACCTTCGGGATACTTGAATTCAGGAGTACATTATCTTTCCATACGACAACCGGCAGATAAACGCAAGCACAAGCCATTTTTCGAAGAATGACCTGAACAAAATATTTCCAAGGCTATCACATATTCATCATAAGGTACATCTTAGAGGTACCTTTGATAAAGTTCAGTGGATTGAATGAAGAACAGAGAAGGAAGCTGATTGAAGCAATACTGTCTCAAGAGACGGGGTAATGCGGTGAATACAAACGGCTGCACCTGCTACATAGTCGAGATTGTTTGCAACATTCCAGCGAAGAAAATGTCTGATGCACACCGTGTTGAAAGAAATAAGCCGACACACTCAGTTAAGGAAATTAGTTTTATTAACTTCAAACTGATTGGCTTTTGCAGTGAGCATCGGAACCGCGCATGACGTAGAACATCCAGATACACATACAGAGTTGGGTTTGAACCAGTAACAAGCGCCATACTGACCCATCCACGAAATTAATCAATTCGTTTGACAGAATGGTTGCAAATAGGAATGTCCAGACATGTATAGTGCCGTTCATCACTATATCCACTGAGCATATGATGTTATTCAAAGCAAACATATTCTGACCAAATTTCGGACGCTGGATTTAAAACCCAATTGGTCAGACTATTTCTGGGCAATTTCCCCGTTCGGTTTACCAGTCTGCTACCACACGTAACTTCAAGCGTGGACGACAGTCAGGAATGCTAACGGATGCATACGGCTGAAGGCCAGGTGTTCAACCACAGTTCCTCTTTTCCCTAAAATGGTTATCGATTATAGAACATCCGCACCAAATTTGGTAGGAATAAAATCAAGAATTGAACGTCGTGTCAAACATATTTTCAGCTAACTGATTGAAAACGCAACGTTATGAGCAAGTGGTAACAATCAAAGTTTGAATCATCCCGGGTGGCCTTACTACAGATGGTTGGAAAGTCGGCTGACACGACTTGATCGTAAACGCCGTTTTTCTGAATGCATTAGCTAAAAAGTGATGAACCTTAAACTATGTTAATTGCGGCGACTTCAATGAAAAGATAAATAGACCGCAACGAAAGGGAACAGAGTCTGAGGACCTTTCATTGGCAACGCATTAGACAGATGCATTGGTACCTGACCCTAACTGGGTAGTTGAATTGGAGGAAATGCCCATCTGATAATCTTCAGGTATACGAGAAACACATGCACGTTATGATCACTCCACAGTGCAATACCGCATATGGAAGGAACCGACTGAGGGAAGTGTGCACTAGAACGAAGATCACAGTGTTGCACGTATAGTTAATCGATTAACACTAAGTGTCCTCCATGTAATAGTGGTTGGTCTCCAACTACGGAGAGGACGTAAAACCAGAGTTAAACAGGCGAAGATGAACGGGTGCAAAAAAATCGATACACGTGGCCAGATGAATCGACAGCCAATAATGATACAAATCGAGATACATATACAGCGCTAGGTTGGCCTTCGACACTTGAGTGGTGGAGAAAGTGTTGTCTGCACAGACCAACATGAACTGTGATAAAAATAACCGGAATTAAAACAGAATTGAACCAGATGGGAATAACGTAAGTGAACGAATACTGAGACCAATAGTAACAGTAAAGTGAACGAAACAAACGCGACGGGAACAAAATAAAACTCGCGGAAATTCAGGTATCGAATCAACTTCCGAATCTAGTTAAACTTATTGTCAACGGGTATTCTGGTCGCTGCAATTCACGACCTTGCTGTCTACTTACGTCGTACAAAGGTACCAGCCTATAAATGCAGTTCACAATCAGACGTTCAGCAGTAACGTATACACGAGCGTCGACGAATTAATCGGTAGAACAAATCAGTATTTATGTAGTGTACCCGCTGGTCCCTCTACAGGTGAAAGATTCATTTCCAAGCTATTTGACTGTATTTTTCTTTTGTTCGGTCAACTCTTCCAACTTAGCAACAGCAAGTTCAGATCGAATCATGCACCACCATGTGCTTGCTACCGATTGATGCCACTCACAATAGGATTAAGGCAGCAACCGGCGTCCACGTTGCAACCCGAGGAAAATTCCTTGAGCTGTGTTTCATCGACCGCTTTGCAGCATTCATCTCTGTGGTGGATGCTTTAATTGTCAATGTGAGGAAAATTTTCTGTGAGACACTATTGCTACGTGCTTTTCTTGAGTCCACATCTGCTAACTGCCATAATCACCAAAAATAACTAGGTGAAAACAGGGAGTGAATTTGCGTAGCCTCAGTAGAAGCAAGAAATTGTAACACAAACTGCAATAGGATTGGAAGAAGAAACTCCTCGTAAAATTCTGTGATCGCAGCCCACTTGGTTGTGATGCATGAACACTCCCAGCGATTGGTGTATATTGTTGTGCAGCTAGAAGACACAGGATTACAATTCATTCATGTCATCGGCGTTGTGATTGCTCAAAATCATTCTATGAACTTGATGGCGATGGTATGGACTCTCCTTCACAAAAGATGAATGAAGTATCGTCAAGAGAACTTGGACGACAACGAACAATGTACCCGTTGCAAGCTCTATGTGGATACGCACTCGGTCTGCTTTGCAACATGTTCCAAATAGGTGGTAGGTTGCACCCAGTAAGAGTACGGTCAATGCTCAATCCATTGTTTCAAGTATTTCCGCAGAGCTATCCCCGCTTCTTCCGTAGGAAATCGTCTTAAGCAACACCCTGTTGTCTTTTTCAACTATCAAATGTTTTGTAACGAACTGGGAAAAACCCGTGAATGTAAACCTAATTACGTTGAGATGAAACTCTGAACACAGTCTCGCTGCAACACAAAGTTATGGAACTTCACGCTGAAATCACATCCACCGCATGATATTTTGATAGCATACACAGGAATTTTTAACTGTATGGTTCCGCATACAATATCATTTTTATTGCAAACGAACCAATGAAACAGCAAAAGGTGAAACGAAATCCGACGTAACTACCGCATAATACTTCCCTTTGAAATATCTAATATCAAGGCGGACTCAAAGAGACAACCTTTAATTGACCCGTGCGTTACTAACGCATTCAATAACACTCCCACCGTCCTCCAGCAGACTGTGATACGTATCACTTCTGTTATTTTTAAACACCTGTTGACTCGCTGTAATTTCCATATAACGTTCGCACATAACAAGGAGGCGGATAACGTGGGGATGCCAAAATCGAACAGGTTTCTTTTGTTGTTAAACATACTGAAATTGGTACCGATCGAAATATCAAAGAAAGAATGTGACTGCGGTGAAAACGAGAAACTGCACTGAGTAGATGGCAATCGCGACAGGGGCAAATTGAAGATGAAGCGTTGAAGATTTCACCGGACACAAATTAAGTTGCGCTCATTTAATTCACCCAATCACAGGAAAGTGATTGCAAGGCAAACAAAAAGACTGATGGCCAAAAACTGGCCGCACGATAGTGAGCGAAGTGAAGAGCTCTCTTGCTTTCTCTCATACAACGAAAAAGGAGCAGTTAGTGGGAGTAACAGGCAGTTGAGAACAAATGTGAGAGGCAGATAAATCGTCGGGACTAGAAAATTACGTTACATAAGGGTTAGTGATGAAAAATATATTAGAAAAAACCCCAGTATATCGTGTAAAAAAAGAACAACAACGCGTTCAACTATGTGAACTAATCAGACCGGAAGAACAGGGTGATGCGAGAACATTGCACAACTACACGACAACAACTTCGAGAACGCATGTGCGAACGATCACAAGTGACTATGATCACGTACAAGCTCACAGGATGGGATAAATACTGTTCCTAACAAAAAAGAAAGTCTGGAGAAAAGCACGAAGGAAGAATATGGCTTGCCGTACGGAAAGCATGTCTTCACCGCACAGAGTCGATACAAGTAGCTGTCTAAGCACCGAAAGAAAGAGGATTGGTCAATAACTGGCGTGTGAAATTAGATTACAATTATGACGGGAACAAAAAGCATAGAAAGACATGTAGATAACGTGGTACGGATGGTGTTGCTGAGACGCGCGCCAGCATACACGCAACCAGAAATTCAAACTTAATGTAAAGGGAGAAGCAGACAGGTAGACCATTACAAGATATTCACAGGGCACACGCTGGGTGAAGAACCGGGGAGGAAGGGATGAGTAGGTATATAGCTGTGTACAACAAGGCTACAAGTAGTCGACCAAGTGTCAATAAATAAACAAAAAGGGACACAATCGACCGCACAGACATACATCAGTAGCCATGCGAAACTCACGCACATGCACATACAAATCAACGATTGGTCCGATCGAACTCAGTCACCCCAACCAGAAGAATCGCTGTTACCATCTTTGTCCTCCTCTTCGTCAGTCGAATTGTTCTCCATACACTCACGACGTCGCCGTACAGCTTCGTAGATAGCCTGCGCAGAACAACAGCAAGGAGGTGAAGAGAAAGTAAACGAACAGCTTAGATGGAGCACAGAAAAGACTGAGTATGGGAGGGCTCAAGAGCACTTAAGTGTTAGAAAAAAGTGTTTCGTATCACTGAATCCAAACAACTGGCCACACTTTCCAGGAAAGCCATACAGACAAGCAGAGTGAAAACAAAGGCCGGCAAACGACGAATTGACGATTACTTGAGAAACCTGGGTTAATTTATACAAACCATGTCTGTTGCTGAAAAGTATATTCTGTCGCCTCACTTCCCATAATACCGATCAGTCCACAGATGCGAACAGCCTACACTGAACGGTTTCTTTGGTAGCGAGTGACAGTCTGACCCAGCGGGATCTTCACCTTCAGCATCTGTGTTTCTCACTGGCTACTGTTAAGTTTTCGAGTGTTCGGTCTACATGTAGAATACTGGTCACTGTTTTTACCTATCACATCGCGTAACGGTAAGCGTTTTTACTTCACTACTTTATTACTGTCCGTTTAATGGAACCACGGCCGAACACATGTGCTAACGGTTTATCAGCATACACTCCGTGCGGATCCGGTATTCGTGTGCTGTCTGTCCGAACTGTGCTAGTACTGCCAACCGAGTTACTTTTTCAGACCTATGAGATACCGTCCATGTATATCAAACGAAAGTGTCTGTTTCTTAGTAGATTCTACCTAGGAGACAGAATGTCTTATTACTCTCAAGGGCTTATGCCCCGAATCCAAATCAGACATCGATCACCCGCCTGTTGTAGCACAGTGCATTTGCTCAGCTTCGCGGTTTTAATTCGTCCGCTTTGTAGGGTCACAAGATTAGATGTGCAAACCAAATTATACTCTGAAAGAATATCTCGGTGAGTGTCAAGACGTATGAATAACTGCAAAGGAGCTCAGTGGTTTACATCTGGACAGATGGAGACAGCACACAAGGCAGTATCACAATTGTACACCGTACATCGCATGTACATTCACTGCATCTTTACATCAACCAGGAGCAAAAGAGACAGACAACAGGTCAGTATTTGCTGAGAAGTACTCATAATGTATACCCAAACTAAAGCAACCGCGCTTGCTTGTGTCTGCAGAGAGTGACACTCCATTTAAATGCAAGACGAGTTTCATATATGCAAGTGAATGATTAACGTCAAGACACGTGTTCCACATCGATTTACAATCATTGAAGTAACCACGCCCAACAATGCGAATCTAATGTTGACGTGGCGATGGGGGCCAGAAGGCGTATAGAGCCCTGATAGTTTATGGTAGGAGAAACAGACTGTTATCTGCGAAAAGTTGTAAGAGGCATTTACCACTATCCGACGGCGTAGGATTATTGCACATGGTCCTGAGTGGTTCTTATGACATAGGGTTACATAACAAAATTCATAGTACGGTTTTTCTGAGCGCCCAATGCGTTTATTCAAGGATCTAGAGTATTGTTTGAGACGGTTCGAAGTAAACTACGTCACTGATTGCTGTCTGTAACATTTCGTAAGGTGTCCTCTAAAAACATCAGATGTGGTCGGGATGATGATGAGCCCGTAGTTTGGGCAGTATTAAAGAAGCATCAGATAATACCCGTTACAGCATACCTGACGTTGTATGGCTTATATAGTTTACTACGGTCAAGTGCCCCGACCATGTAACTGTAGCCAACATCCTATCCGACTAGCGATTGCCATGAGGACCCCAATCACCAACAATAAGCTCATCAGCACCCAGCTTACCTAGTGAAATATTTGAGCCTCCAGTAGGTACTACTATATACGTTGTCGGTTGTTCATCTTTGACTATGCCCGAACTAATCCATGATAACGAAGAAACAGATTTTGTTGCGGGTGGTTCTCGGTGACTTTACTGAGCTTCGTAGACCGACAATGCAAAAGCGGACGGGGATAGAGATATGGTATGTGCACTAAGGACAATCTAAACATCAGCTTAACAAAACGTCAGGGTGGCAGGGTATCTAGACAAGTGTAAAACATAATTGTGTAACAAAGTAATGGACAGGGATAACGGATTAAGTCTAGCGCTGAAATCCTGTAAACGTGTTCTGGTAAAGCAACAATATCGAGGACAAGGGTCTGCATTTTGTATACACGGGTTGTCTGTTCACAAATCTGCAGAGATGTTCGCCAGTGAAGACGGTTAACTTCCGGAGGCAGGCAGGAGTTCGCGTTGTTCCCACAAGGAAGCCACACTGATAATTGGTGCACCGACAAAACGAACGTTAGTGCAGTTGCTAGAGCCACGGAAAGTTGATTTCAACAGTTTTAGTGGTTCCATCAAATTTTTGATGTTTTCCTTTCCTATGAACCGCCACGTCAACGTTGCACAGAGAGAAGACAAAAACAAAGTAGTTCTGGTCAAGATCGTGGCCGCCGTGAATGAATGAAAATATTATGGTAATCGGAATACACGGACAGAAGAGAGTAATGACTCCGAGTGAACAAACAAAATCATCATCTTCACCACAAACATCAGTGTGAACCACTGATGCTTAACCGCAACACAACCATGAAGAAGAAAAGCAAACCCCACACAGGAGGAGACGGGAAAACAGAAACGGGAGGGACCTAACTAACAAAAATAGCTACGTCTATAATCAAACATTCAAAGTCAAGGTACCCACACTTTGCAAACAAACAACCACGTTGCAAGTTAATGTAAGACATCATCAATAAAACAGCTTCCGTACGGCTTTCACTTCCCCACGCGATTAAATGCACTCACTTCACAGACAACTCGAACCAGCAATGACAACGTTAATCCTACTGTGCTCGAAATAGCAGGCGATTAGCTGCCGTCCCCAATACATGACCTAACTATCTAAGTCTGTACAGATTTGAGGGGTGAACAGAAGAAGAACTCGTTTGGTAACCAGTACTAAACTCCCGCTTCCCAACCTCTTCGTTACTCACTCTCTGGTTCCATCCAAGCGAGCGAGCGATTGAACGCAGACATCGGTGGTCAAATTCCTGAAGGCCGCTCACCTCCTCCACACTGACCGGCCATGTTTCGCTGCCGTAAAGTGACGCAGCCCTCACTGTCGCCCTATATACGCGATCCTTAGGCTTCGGAGATATACCTCCCTTTCACCATAAATGCCCCCAGATTGATGAGCATTGTCTTATTCTTTGGCATACGTGCTTCCGTCTCATTCCACACACCTCCGCCACCGCCAACCATGCACCTTCCCAAGTACACAAACCAGTCAACGACCTCCATGACTTCATTATCTTGCAATAAATCCGCGTAAGCACAGCAATCTTGCGGAACCGCTTTGCGTTTTGAGGCTGCAAAGCGCACTCTGAAGAACTTAGCAGAAAGCGCAATAGCGTTTAGCGTTGTTTATGCTGCTTGGAAAGTGTCCAGCAGCCGCAGCACCCTGTCGTTAGAATAATTAAGATCGGTCAATCTCTCACTAGGTGGGAGGAGGTGCACACCGGCATCTTGTGAGTGCTGCAGATAGTCCTCCATCACAAAATTAATCAGAAGTGCTGAAAGTGGATAACGGTGACGCACGTCACTGCTGGTGCTGAAAGTGTCAGACAGTTTACTGGAAACCCTAACCTGAGCTGACATATGGCAATGAAGCGTCGATAGTATGTTAACATACTCGGTCTGTACACCCTTGCGTTCAAGCGACTCTAAAAGTGTAGTTCAATCCACCGAATCAAACGCAACGTTTGTAGTCGGGAAACACGGCAGTTGTTGACCGGCGGTGCACGTGACGCTGCTCCAGAATTTGACGAAGAGCAGAAATGTGGTCTATACTTCCTCGTCCAGGGCGAAACCCTGTCCGTTCTTCCCTAATGTTTAACTCCCGAACTGCAGTGAGTCGACGGAGTGTGATGGGTGCCTGAGCCCCAATGATGACTGAAGTCAGACTAATTGCCCTACGGTTCGCGCGAGAACCCTAGATAAGTTTCTTGAATATGGGCACTATTATCGAGTAACCCCAGCACAGAGGGATGGTCTTAGTTCGTGGTTTCAACATTACATATCAGAGTACTACATTAATAGGTGGTGGCGGTGTCGCCGAAGTCGCCAGTTCTTCGAAAATATTGTGCGACAAAGGCCAACAAAGTACTCTGGTCAGTGACCTCCGGCTACGCATGCTGTTTATAAGGAAATCTGTGACGTCATACGTCGTCACACTGACCGTTATTCCGTTATCTACTCACGTGCCCGTAAAACAAGCAAACCATTTATAGCAGGCGGCAACACAATAGGAGCAGAACGGCTAAATTGACCCTCGAACTGTTCCGCCCACCGCTGTAACCTTCTGGACTTATTATAGATGAGTGTCCGATCTGCCTCGCAGATTGCTTCACTGATAGACAGTCTTCTGGGTACAGTGGCACGAATCAGCCCAAGGAGTTTGCCGATGTCACATGAAGCAAGGATGGTTTCCATTCCCCCTTTTCCCACTGACCAGGCTTTACGATCAGCGATAAGGCTGTTTCAGCTTCCTACGGATACCTCTCCTAGACTTGTTACGTGATCTACCAGGGGTAAGGTTCCGTCTAACTTCGAAAAACTCCAACGGTTTCTCCGAGATCCAATGTTTGCTCAACCCACGTACCCTCGTGCCGCATACCCCATGAATACTGCATGAGTCGCATGTGAGATCTAAGTCCAGTAGCTATTAGGATCTTTAGAGTGAGAATTAATACGGTAGCTTTCTAAACTGGCTTGCTACTCATGCTTTACCGATGGCATAGCCAGTTTCCCAACAGCCAGTTGTTGCGGTCAGTGGGGTCGTTGCCCAGCAAAAGTAACAACGACACGACAACGTACTAACACTTGGTACGAATGCAAGTATGTGTTCCAATAATAACAACAGTCCTGAATGGAACCCTACCACTAGCTATGTGATCTGTCTGACACTAGGCCTGATTTGGAGAAGATGGTCACGATGTCTAAAACTAGTGCTGGCTAAAAATAGCTTATGCTCAGTGCACAGCTGCAACAATTGCTCGCCATTATCTCAGCTATGTGATGCTATCCCAAACCTGCCACCTAAACGGGACTCGGTCTCACCAAGGCGGACCACCTGGGCGATTATACCTACGGCCAGAACGACTACATCAGAATTATGTGTCGACCGAAGGAGAGCAGCCACATTCGAGTAAATGGCGTTCTTGACACCGACAGCACTGCAGTTAGCTGGAGCGTAAGCAGACGCAATGATTAAATTTCTGTGAGTTTTGCGCCTAGAGCTTGTCTCAATTGAGCGTACTAAGGGGATAGCACAAAGTCTAGTGTTAACATGAATCCACTTTACTGATGTGGTTACGGCGCTGTGTTGAAAATTATACCTACCACATCCTTGCCGGTAACGGCGGCCGTGGAATCACTCGAAGTGTAGACAGTGTGGGCGCTGTTGGTTCCACATGTTGACCACTGTCCTGGATTCTAGTCTTTGAAACAAATCCCGAGAGGTAAATTCGATAAGACAGTGGGGATGGGGTCAATTGCAGCAGGTTTTCGCCTATCCACCCTACGGTATGCAGCATATGGGGCGACCCGATTGATACTGCGAGACGGCCGATACAATATGGAATTACTAGTGCTGTGAGGATTTGTGGTTGTGTCAGCTGATATACTGCCCGGACACCCAGACCTACTGAGAACGACTAAATTTCTCAACCAAAGCCTCTAGCTCAGAAGCTTGTAGCGCAGGGCAGTAGGTGGGTGGTAGTGTATCGAAACTGGTACCTCTTCCGGAAAAAGATGTCAACCTTCTTCCAGCTCCCAACCTGGAGGATGACGAGACTGTTGTACGTCAGACCTATTGACCTGCTAGGCATGAATGACTCTGTCGGTGTGGTCGCCACACCATCTAGTTTAGTGTTCGCCAATTCGTTCAAACGACTCTGATCACTACAGCAGAGCAGAGCGAGAGAAATCCATTAGGTTACAATAAGTTGACATCAAAGCACGTGAAAGTGGTATCAAGTGATACAGAAACATTTTAAATGAAAAAGATACGACCATTTACTATACGTTTGAGTGTGAACCGTTTAGATTCATAGTGGAATGTCCGACGCATTGATTCGTATCCTCAGGGAAAAGCTTAACTAGTATGATTTCGGTGCTAGGAGAGTACGATGTGAACAAGTACATTTAGAACGCCAGTGTATGCTCACAACAACTTGTTGCATCTGGGAACACACGAAACGAAGCCGTTTAAGAGAAAGACACAAGCTGCTGATTTTCTATAGATCTTACAGCAGCACCACCAATAACTATCCCACAAACCCCAGTTTGACAGGGGAGGCATGTCGCAGGGAGGATTTGTCTGGCTAGATCGCGTCATTGCTACCAAAACGGGAATAGAAGGATACAAATAGAAGTACACTGGGTCGAATACACGATGACTGTAGGCGAGACTTGTAGTCAACGGAGATTGTGCAAGCTATGCTTATAGGAACGCCATTAGTAAGTCCGTATTCGAAAACAAGCAACAGGTATGAGGGAGGGTGCCATGACTTACACACAAGCTACTCTTTTGTGTTCAAAAGTGTAGTAGGGTGTGCTGCCTTCTGTAAGATGATCTACAAGATATACAGAAAGAGAATGTAAGCATGGATCCAATGGTTTAAAGGGCATGAGGATTATTCGAGAACCCTTGGAAGTGGACGTCGGAAAGAGAGAGCTAACAAAGAGAGCCCACTGTTCTCTAGTAATACGACAGAGAATTCATTTGTAACCGGGTCGACGCCTCACAGTCTGTGACAGTTTTCAGTTTTCGTACACACACTGGGATGACGTCCGAATAGCATGGCGTCAGACCCAGGCAAGCAAGAGCCCACTCAGTCATACACTGCTATTCATTATAAGGGAATGAAACGCTACATGTGGCGTAACCGTGTACAGAATCGGGCAATTTGCACAGGTGAATAAATGCTCATGGAGTGTATGAAAAGCATGGAATCGATTACCCATTAAGTAAACGTTGAACCGTCGTCCGAGATAACGAAGGTTCTATATAACTACAGCGAGTGATCAGGATAAGCGGGACACATGAGTCGATAAATTTATACAAGAATGCTACCGGAAGGAAATATTCACAATAACTTCAAAGCACGTTTTTAACTCGAAGAGGCAGGACGATAAACGCAGTTTTCATTATACGAAATTACGGAGTGTAACTTGAAAATATATTTCCTCTTTTTTGGTTAAATGGAAACGATATCTAAAACACATGTAACCGCTCTGGTCGCGAGGAAGGAGGTAGCAATCCAGACTTTCAGAAGTTGAGAAGGTAATAACAGCACAAGGCTGCAGCAGACGATGTTGAAACGAATGTACGCTTTTGTGGGTGAGATTTACTGACATTCTTAGCTGGAACTTCGTATTTTTGGATTGGGCTGTTAGTCCTGTGTACACAGAATGGCTTTTAGCAGGAGGCTGACGGGGCAAAACAGGTCGGAGATTTCGACCTGTCTAGGAAGTCCTAATTTCGGATTTATTGATTGCATTTAACAAACAGTAACTATCTCTTCTCAAGACAATCGGACACCCTGATCATTACTCACAAGCGAATGTAGCTGATTAATAAGAGGCCAGTGGGAGAGTGGTCAACACGGTTGCCTCATGAAAGTGTGGCCATAGTCCTAGTCCTGGCCGTCACGAATATGTACTACTAAGGAGACCTAGCAAACGTGAAACTCAAGCCTAGTGTTTCTTCTCGAAGGAGGCTGGCTGTAAAGTCTATCCGAACGCAAAGGCTGCGGTCGAATGTGAGCGAAATTCAACTTGAACGCCAAAACAGAAACGTCAACATTACGTAGCACGACTTCTTGGCGTTCAAGTGATTTGGATAAAAGAAACACTGTGCTTTGGAATTATACTGTCAAGAAGCGTGCAATCCGAGGCTTACGTGAACGAACAGAAAACTCATGTACTCCGATTGCAAACAGCGATTTCCCATCGCACAGTTTGTTACTTACCTGCACATCCCGTGGCTTGTTGCCCAAACTGATTACCGAGTTATTTCGCGTGAATTTGTTTGTGGCTGGCGTCTGTCGTTCGCCCACCTTACGTAAAGTAATTCCGGCGCGTATAGCTGAAAGGAGATCTGCAGGTGGTCCCTGTGGAATCGGTGCAGAACGCTGAGTAGATGCTGAGTCTGCAGCAGTCAGTCTATTCATCTGACTAGTTAACGTGTTCATATCGGAAGGAGAGGATGCTGGCTGTAACTGCGAAAGCGGTGGAAGCGGAGGTATAGACGAAGGTAGTGGTGGCGGAGGTGGTGGAAGCAGATTAGAAGAAGCAGTGCTAATGAACTGGGCAGGTATGGGTATTCGGTTCACGTCCACTATGTCGAGAGAAGGTTCGAAAATCGGCGCCGGCGGAGGGGGTAACTCATGCGAGGTGAGCGACACCTGTGACAGTAAAATAAGCAATTGGACAGTCAGTAATAAACCGAACGCGGCAGAGCATAAGAGGTAATCTGTAGCAGGCTAAACCTTTTGAAAAATCGACATACCCTAACAGTGGGGATACTGACGCTCGAGACGAGTTACTTTGAATCTAAAGCCACCAGTCGAGGCTGATCGATCTGCACCGGGAGGGAAAAGTGGAATGCATTTCCAACGTGTCTGATGATACCATAACGGATGATAGGGCTCCTGAACAGAAAACCTGTGATGCCGTGATAGAAGGCAGAATCGTTAAGATGCACAGCAAAAGACTGGGTTCAGGTGTACTTTGGGGTCGTGAAGACATTCAAAAAAGCATATCCATGATGAACGACCACTTGGTGTTCCGTCAAGCTACCAAGTGAACGGCAATCCAACAGATGCCAGGGATAACGAGGGTAGGAAGTTGTGTTTAAAACACTTTACAGACGCAAAAAATACTGGCCCAAAACCAGAAGTTCTGTTTGGCGTCCCCTAATGATAATCACTGTGATTATATCGATGTCGGTATTCCAGTTGGTTTCAATGGAGCGAAAAACAGTACTAGTCTACAGAAAAGAAGATTGCACTATTCTCGATAGATGTTCGAACGGTCAGTCCAAGTGACTTTTGTAACCGCTTATGCTTACCGCAGGTTTCTCGGACATCCGCCGCAAATCCGTAAACGCAACAAAAGACAACTTTCCGCCAATGTAGTAGATGCAGTCACAGAGGAACACAAAAGTGTCAGCTGTAAGAGTAAACCGAAACAAATCGAGAGGGCGGTTGTGTGCAGTTACTTTTTCACACCACACCAATTCACAACAACCACCTGGTGAGAGGTCGAAGGAGTATCCGTGCTCGGACAACGAACCAGCATGTGTTCCATCTTGTTCAATGTATGAAAACAGACAGCAGTACCTAATAATGGTTGTTGCTTCCTTATGACATGAAAATCACAGATTCCCCAAAGATAATAAGAGCGTATCTCAGTGAGATTCGAATACATAAAAAACAACCATGTAGCCAAGATGCTAGGTGTGTAAACAAACACGTCTATCAGCAAAGCCAGCTGCAACGCAGATAGACAGAGAGTAAGGTGCACAGAGTACAGCACTTCAAATAAAAACTGGTGAAGTAGCCCAAACTAAACAGACGGTAAGCCTGGTGGACGTGGACAGTTCATGGGTGAACTGGCACATGCGTGTCACATTGTGCACATAACTCCGGTAAACGATTAAGGCTATGAATCGATATAACATTATCTAACACGCTGGATACAAAAGCGGAACATTGTAATCACGCTCGAAAGCTGATTTAAACGAATCGACACATGGTGAATTGTTAAGGGTGAGAATGAAGTTTTAAAAAATGTACGAAGCAGTTCAGCACAGTTACGAGTTCGCAAAGAAAAAAGTCACTGCGATTGATGTCAACGTAAAGCAAGCCTTTGAGGTTTAGAAGGTAAGGGAGAATGACAACATAGTTTACCAGATGGTAACCGTAATGGCTCTGGCCATTATGGAGACAAAGTTGAGTTCTCGGTTAATACACCATAAGATGGTAGCTGACGCATGGCACAGAAGGACACAGTTAGGTTGTAAACTGGTAGCCCAAGTCTAGACAAGAGAAGTTGAAACAACAAGGCCCAAAAGTGTATGCGATAGATGAATGTTGATGCCGGAGATACTGAGAACTGGGGATCGGACTCAAGCTCAGTGATTCTGCCAAATATAAAAGAACGGTGAGACATGAAAACAACGAATGGGTCTACTGAACTGGTGCAACACCTAACCCAAATAACATCAGGGTGTAAAGTGCCAAAAAAACAGCGACCAGAATCGTCACGTCCAAAACGTTGGAAACCACGGATAACTTGTTACGGAAATTAACATGAATGAATTCGCCACAAAGGACGAAGACACTCCCTTGCGAGTAGCGGTTGCCTTGACTCACATGAAGTTGGTCAGTAGTCGATAATAACCTGTTCTGGTTCCACTCCTCCTTGGAGTTGAAGCAATCAAAGCGCTGGAATTGGTAGCATTTAACTGGGTACATAACGTAATCTCGCCATTGACCAACATGTGTCTAAAATATTCCAGTGTTTTTGATAGTACTTTGGGAACCGTTCCAGGAGTCTGTGAATTGAGCATCGATTCAGACGCGGAACCAGTCGTGCTACCCATTCGTCGTTTGCCACTTACCGTAAAAGAGACGTTTGAAAATGAACTCATACGGCTGACAGATCTAGGAGTAATACAGCAAGTAGACGAGCCAACCGATTGGGTTAGTAAGGTCGCTATAGCCAGCAAGAAATCCGGCGAATTGAGAATTTGCATCAACCCGAAACCACTAAACGCAGCATTAAGAAAGGAGTATTTTCGACTTCCCTTATTGAAAGACATTCTTCCTCAGCTAACCGGCGCATGTTTTTTCATCAAGGTAGATTTGTCCTCTGCTTTCTGGCATGTAAAACTGGACGAACAGTCCAGTTTCTCAACGACATTCGGGACACCTTTTGATCAATTCCGTCGGCTTCGTCTATAGTTCGGATTGAAAGTATCCAGCGAAATATTCCATAAACGACTAATCCAAGCAATCGAGAACCTACGTGGTGTCATGTGCATAGCTGACGATGTTTTGATCCACGATCGTACCAAAGTCGAACATGACAAAAATCTAGAACTCTTTCAGCTAGATGCCAACAGGTCATCATCAAGCTCAAACAAGAGAAAAAAGAATATTGCACCAACGAGCTTACTTTTCATGGGCATGTTTCATCCAGAGAAGGAATCAAGCCTGATCCAACAAATGAGTGCAATAGTGAATATGGCACACCCAAGTGATGTGAAAGGTATTGCTCGTTTCAATGGAATGATTAACTACCTGAGTCGATTTCTGCCCTGTTTAGCTCAAATCATGGAGCCCATCAGGCTACTTACCCACAAGGATACGCCATGGGTGTGGGGAAAGGAACAGGAGCGAGCGTGGAAACATATCAAACAATTAATCGTCGAAGCTCCTGTAATACGTTACTATGATTCATGTCTGCCGTTAATGAAACAATGTGACAGCAGCCAAAATGGGATTGGAGCAGTTCTCATGCAGAACGGACAGTCGATTGATTTCTGGAGTCGAACCATGAGTAGCACCGAAACCCGATAGGCACAAATCGGAAAGGAACTGCTGGCGGTGTTCTTTACAATGGAAAAATTCAACGATTACACATTTGGGAGAAAAACTATCGTCCAAACCGACCATAAACCATTGTTAAAAAAGCCTCTGGACAAGGCGTCACGCCGTTTGCAGGCAATGCTGGTACGCCTACAGAAGTACAATTTCGAGATCGGATACACTCCTGGCAAGAACATCGTACTGGCGGATACACCATCGTGAGCCCAACTAGCAACGGAAGAAGACAACTGCACCGGATATGAATAAGTATACCTAACGCTCGCGGAATCAGACTCGCGGTTACCACGAATAAGGCAGACGTTTGCCGATGACGAAGAGATGGAGAAGCTCGAAGAGCAAATCAGAAACGGCTGGCCCGACAGACGCACGACAAGTGCATTCCAGAGTGTGTGAGATAAGATGGTGGTCCACAATTTTCAGCACAACAGTTTGCGGAATTTGCCGAAAAATGGCGCTTTAAACAAGAAATCTCTAGTCCATACCACAGTCAGTCTAATGGTAAAGCGGAATCTGCTGTGAAGTAGGCAAAGAAAATAATGAAGAAATGCTTGACAGCCAAAGAAGACGCCTATCTGGTACTGCTAGAACACAGAAACACCCCGTCAGCAGATATAGATTTGAGTCCGGCTCAACGGCTTATGGGAAGAAGAACGAGAACTCGAAGACCACTAGTTGAAGATCGTCTAGCCCTACAAACTGTCACGTGGGACACCGTAAGAAAACGATTGAAACAACAAATGGAACGAGAAAGACAAGTGTATAACAACGGGACGCATGAGCTACCAAGATTGGACGAAGGGGATATCGTTTGGATTCAGCCGTTCGGTATGGGCTCTGACAGATGGACCCCAGGGATTGTGGAAGAACGAGACGATGAGCGTTCTTACGTGGTACGCACAAATCACGGGACATTAGGGAGGAACAAAGTGCACCTACGGAAACAGGAAACGACGAACACAAGTTCCGGAGCAGCTGAATCCAGTTCCATTGAAGAGAACGAGTTCGTTCTACGAAACCGAAGATTCTTTAAAAAGGGAAGGATGTGGTGGAGTGCAGCCAATCGTACATGCCATATCTGCATTGGCCAATCAGATTGTTTGATATTGACCTACATCTATAGTATCCATAACAGACTAGATGAGAGGTTGTGTGTGGTGTAGTGAATACACATCCTGCTCTGAACCTGACTTGTTCTACAAAGTCTGCCCATGGTTTTCTATGCGCAAGACGAATGGCAATTTTAGATCTATCAAGAGTGAGGCGATGGAGTAACCCACAGTTATCGCATTTGGACAGATGTTACGAGCAGAATATGATGTCCCTCCTCTTTCAAAAGGCTTGCGTTTTCACCGCGTTCTTGTGAACGAATCCGCTCCGATCCCTCTGCGGCTTCCTGAACTCTCGAGGGTTTTTCCATTCGGTCTTTTTCTCAGGTAGGTCGTACCGATTTCTCAGTTGGCTGTCACGGGCTTGTCGTTCCCTGTTAGTGTTACACACAGTAAAGAATCCCGCGTTGACTGGAAACTGTATATAATCCTCTTCATTTCGGTAGCAGCCTTTTTGGTCACGAACCCCTTTCTCCTGAGTATTGGCACACTTGATATTACACCTCCGAGCCAATGAAGAGTGCTTGCATACTACTTTATTCAAAGTTAGTTCCGGTGCGCACGAACGAACAGCTCTTAAATTTTTGCACACAAACCTTGTTTCTTAGATAGCGAGCTTGACCGAACTCCGATGTCTGTCTCCTGGTAGCTGCGGGCCCCTGTTGTAGGCCACTTGAGAAACGTTTTGCTGTACTTGTCTGAGAGGACGTACGGGGATCCAATAACACCAACGGGAACACCGACCTTCAGTCACTTTTTCTGACAGCCAGCCAATCGATAATAGTTCGGGTGATCTGCTCGATCAATCCGTTCAATTGTAGTTGTAAAAGCGCCCTTCGGAGTCGCTTGATCCTTAATATTTTGCGGGAATTTCGATTTCCCTCAAAACGGACCTTGATCCACAAGAGTAGTTTCTGGCATAACCATTGGAAAACTATTTGTCACATCACTGGTTTGCGTTTTCCAGTCACGAACACTTTTGCTTCAACTCGACATTTAAAATATGTCGTCCGAACTATCAAGTCTTGGTTGCCTTTACGTGTGATCGAGAAGGGGCACACTACTTCATCACAGTTTCTCAGTCTCTAGAACCCGAATCAGCCACGATGGATACTGTGTCTTGGCTCTCTATCCAAGAAGTGGCATTGTAAACATGTCAAAACATCAGACGTAACATCACCTTTCATTCCCAGGCAATAAGCTCCGTGTTTTAGAAGATCGTATGTTCGGAAACAGCACGTATGCACTACACCATGACGCGCTATCACTCACGTTTGTCTCAAACTTTTCAGAATAATCCGAACTCGTGTGATGTCGGCGTTCAAGTTTCAGCCCTGGACCCCAACGTGATCTAACTGAAGCTGTTTACGTTATGAATGGAATAGTTTTAGCGTTTTATCGGGACCTTCAATTTGGGCTGCTTTTCCTTCCAGTAAAGAATCTGCTGCACTCCAAAGTCTTCAACTTTTGGAATTTTTCCCGGGTCCTGCTCCAGAATCAAACCATTTTCGATAAGGAATAGGCTTGGAAAGTTTACCTACCTCATTGGACTGTGGAAACTAGTCCATCACCTGATTCTCTACTGAAGGCACACGTCTGGCTATGAAATCGTACTCGCACAAAGGAAGTGTGCAGTGTATTACGATTCCTTTTGCGCTTTTTGTTGTCCCAAACCACTCCGGTGATTTTTCGTCAGTTGCCATATAAAAACACTGACCAGACAAATGCAGCCTTCATTTAGTAAGCACAAAAAACTGCTTGCAGACAATATTTGTCAAAGAAGTGACAACTTTGTTATTTTGGGGGCGATACTGTAAAAAAAGTGCTTGGTGACTTTTTATGTTGTATGAGAACCGTCCCAATAATTCGATTGTTGGAATCCATGAATACCGTGAACAGTTCGTCAGCATTAAGCAACCTTAGTGTCAAATGTTGCTTGTCTATTATCTCTTTAATCGAGTTAAACATCTTTTGTGTTGCATTCATCAGATCACCATGTAGCGGCAGCATTGAAATCCTTCAAAAATCCACTGTGCCGTCTAGCGTGACTCAACTAACCGGAGGATCTTTTGCAGTTGGACATTGAGTCGTCCCCGATCTTCACAAAATTGATCGGGTAATGGGTTTCTAGCCATCTGTTTCGGTTTATGGTCTGGGAGAACTACCGATGCTCTTGATGGTTTAAACCTTAGCAAAGTTATACATAAATGTTCCTCGTACATCCGTTTCAACCGGGCCTCAAAATGTGATGTGTGAATCAGCGCTGACTGATTGCAAATCATAATGTCTCCCCGATGTACAACCAGGCTGTTGAACCCCTTTACCAATTTCACCACGGTATAATCCTGAATTAGTGCGGTTCTGTTCCCACTAGGGTTGCCGGTTTCGCTCGGTCATGTGGTACGTTCGCTACTCACAGAAGCCTGAGTGCCAGTCGATCAATTTTGTCGCAGTTTGTCTAAAATGCTCATCATCGATGATATATGGAAGAAGTTACTCAACATGACCTTGTTCAAATGCCGAAAAATTAGGCGGAACAGAGAATTTCCGTTGGCTTTCTTCACCAAGAACAGCGGCGAATTAGGACTACTCAGCACTTCAATCAAAACTTCCTTCACCTGATTGTTTTCCCACATTCCCACTGAGGTGCACTAGTAGCTTGTGAAGTGTGTGATATGAGCTTCTGTTATTAAATGAATCTAAAGTTAAAACCAGCTACCAAACCAAAAAGGGTCACAATTATCAACAGGTCCATTAGTTTACTGGCCAGTGAATACACCATCGGCTGTTCCCGTACTTATTCAATCCGAGCTATTCCTTGACCGATTACGTAAGTCAATAAAAACGGTCTTCCTTGCAAATCAATCCAAGTGGTTCTAATGGTTGGTTTCAGAGGCTAGCAGGAAACGACGTGACACGATATGATCACTGATGAATAGAGCACACCTGATCGAATACTCAATTTGTGAGCTGAACTCCCCAAAACCCCTAATCGCATTTGAACATGGGCCAATCTCTTCTCCTCTTCCTTGTCCAACCAGCGGAATCACCGCACGAGCGTTAATTAATGGCGTATATTGATTCGTGATTATAATGATCCAAGATTGCACAGCACTTCTACCAGGCAGTCCTACTGTTACTGGCCTCAGTAATATGAAAAACGGTTAAATTTACTATCTGTGAAAGCAGTGTGCTATGAGGAACACTAGTACCTCCTATGACTACTCGTTCCACGGGTGAAACACTTTCCGGATTTCCTTTGGTGTTACCGTTTTCTACAAGGCCGTGGTGTCCGGTGTGAGTTGTCCCATCGTGTGTTACCTCAGCTCCTTGCTGCCCGGTTTACTAAACATGATGGTTGCGGTCACCGATGGTGACATTTCTACACCGTCGATATGATATCCACATGATTGTTCACTCGTCTAGTAGGGCTAAGATTCCCAGCGGCGAAGACCGACTGTTGAGGAGGAAACCCATTAACAGATGCTCAGACGAAGCCGTATAAAAAAGAACTTTTCAGAGTAACGGTAACACCAAGGAGCCCGCTTCTGTTCAAGCCGGGTTGCTTTTACCTCCAGCAACGAGTCCTGACGGCTGGCTGGGCTGTCGATCCCAGATGCTGAAATTTATTTCCAAGTGGCTTACTAAAACTTTGCAAGATCTCCACCTTGGTCCTGCTATTCACAAGTGACTAAAGAGCGACCAGCTAATCACGGTCGATAGAGATCCCGACCGCTTCAGAGACATCCTCAAAAAAATCCGAACGCCTCCGAAAAGCTACGGACAGACCACCTTCAGTCATCAGTTAGTAACATCATCTGTTGTATCCAGAGGGCTATTGGCACCATGGAGAGCTTATTACGGAAACTAACACAAAGTGTGCAGAAATTCGCAAACTTGCACAAAGCACGCTTCTAGGTGACGGTGGCCTTGGCCTATACGCAAATGTTCAGCTGTCGGAAGACACCTGTTTCGGTTTCAGACATTTGCCCAAGATTTTCCGTGTGCAAGACGAGTGACAATTTGGGAGAGACGTGAGGATAATCAGCAATGCATGGATTTAGGCGTTACGAGTAGTCCACTAAGAAATGAGATTGTAAACCAACCACATATCTGATTAGAATAGGCTCCGACCAAGACTGAAAAGCATAAGATCATTAAAAGTAAACGACGCGGAAAACAATATAAAAACATTACAACAAACCAGGAGACCTCCACTCGGTTAGGTGTATATAACGTAACAATCTGAGCGTTAAATGCTATTTAACCAGGCAATATGCAAACAACACAGCAATTGGAAGAGGTTGAAGTGGCTTGATAATAACAATACCCATTATCGGGTATGCTAGTTGAAACCCTGACTTAACTATGCGTTCCCCGCCGGGCACACATAGTCCTCCAGTACTCCACTCATATGTGGCCAAACATTTTGCACAGTAACGAACACTTTGTGATGTAAGAGTTTGAACAGTATCATAGCAAATATTGAGGCGCGAACTAACTCTGAGATCGAAAGCTACTCTTCGGCAGTTGAAAACTATACAGCTCACATAATAGGAAACAGGAGTCCCTGAACCGTAAGTGGAAAATGTAGAACAATGAGATGTGAGGTGTGTGCTAACTGGCAAGATCCGGTGAATATACAGTAAGATGATGCGATCAATAAGTCTGAACGGAATGCCAGAAAACTGAGGACTAAATAGGGACAAACCCACTTGGAAGTTATGAAGCACGCCTGATATGTAGAACATACTATACAGTTTTCTTAAAATGAGATTTTCACTAAGAGAGTTTACCAGGAGTGGGATCTGATCGTCAGAGATGACATTTAAGATTAGCGCAATCAAAATGGCCAGATATGAAAAAAAAACTATCATGTACGTGAGCGTTACTTTGCAACGGTTAAAGAGAAATGAGGCCAACGTGCCGAAAAAAGCATTTGAAAGGCGGACTTCAAGGCTCAACCAACGTCGTGACATCAAAAGTAAGACTGGCCTCATTGTGACGAGTGTGCAATCTGAGCCTCGCCTCCGCGTTCAAGTGCGCAAACAGAAATTAACGCGATGTTTCGAAACTGTAAACAACACCCATTAGGACGAAGATTGAGCTGAGCTCTTGATCCACTTATGGTGACGTAGTGACGAGTTCGATATGGCTCAGCGGTAACCATGACAGCTATCAAACATATGGTTACAGATTCGAATACCGGTTATATCGAATACACCAGCCTAAGTTGGAGTAATCTGGCAGTATCTAGCTGAAAAGTGACTTAGCTTGGCCATGACGACAAACACCTGAGGATGTGAGAGTTGGCGCTTTGAATTTTACTAACTGTCGAAGTGACCAAACTGACATAATAATGTGGCCTTTCAAGATAACAAGATCAAACAGACTAGTCTGATGGAAAGTATGAGTACGCATATTCAAGGTACGGAACCCCGAAGAACAACAAGTAATCAGTACCCGGAACAAGACCGAAAAAACTGCGAGCGAACTGTTACCAAAAATCGCAGCGAACACGAAAAAAAAACAATAAGAGCAGCATACCGTTCCTGGACTGCTGGCACTAGCTCGCTGTTGTACCGGTACATGAGGATCACGCATCACTGTAGGAGAAGGCATCGGGAAAGTGATATCGTCCAACGAATTACCGTCAGGCATATTGTAGAACGTATTGGTGACTGGAAAATGAAACCGAAGAAAAAACGACCTGACAAACAAAAGGACCATTCAAATTTGCTAAAACAAACAATGTTTGACAAACAAGCTACATAAGACTTCTTCAGGACGGTCTCCGATCTGTGCAGTAAAGCATACCATGCTGCAGCACACCAATTGGTGTTTTTGATCATTAACAAGTTCTCGGCAATCAATTGCGTGACGATTTTTCGGTGGATTCAAGAATAAGCCGTTATTGACATTGTACAATTATGAACACAGTAACGCAGTGAAAGGCCGAAGACAATTCGTGATGACAGTAGATGTGACAGCCTGAACAACGAAACTCGGGCCCATGTTCCTATGAGACGACTGTGTTGACTACTGCGACATTAGCCTAATATCAGGTGCAACCGAGTTACCACACGTGAATCCCCAGCCAGGTTCGCATCAAATTGTTGTTCAGATTACTCAGTCAACTCAAGAAAGAGTACGGTAATTGCCCTGATAATCCCAGCTGAGACGCCTGGAAAAGAACGCCCAAGACACGCTGACGTCACGGAATTGAACAAGCTCGCTAAGCAATGCGCTGAGTAACTACAATTGGTAAGAGGATTTTAGTCAATATAAATTGAACACCGCTTACAGTTGGACGTAACTTTTGCATTCACTGTCTTTATTTATGGTGATTCCGTACAGCAGCGCAGCAGTGTGCTGGATTGCCTCAAGAGAATGCAGACTAAATTTGAAAGCCTGATAATGGTAGAAGTGAAACTCAAGTCAAGTGCTTCTGTTCGAAAACGGCTGATTGAAAGTCTACCCGAACAAGAAAACTGTGACCAACTGTGAATTTACACTCAAGTCGTATCAACAAAATTCCTGACTTATCAGTAACGACCAACTCCGAGGAAACGTATGGAGGGAATAGTGTAACAATGTTCATTGAAGACAAAGTAGTCAAGTTTCCAAAAAAAAGGAACCAAAAGAACGGCCAGAAAGCACTAACTGAAGACAACGGCTGGTATTCACATTTCTTGATGTATACAGATTACGTTATGGACATAACTGCTTCACACTGGAACACGCTGCCCAACTCTGTGCTTAAGACTAAGTGTTTTGCCACTTTTGCTCGATTAGCGCACAGATGAGAGACAACTTGTACTATGTTTCCTAGCCACCACTCGAGCCTGGCTCCACAGATCACCAAATGTTCATATTTGAGGGAAGACCGTTTCAGTGCGTTTTAGTGTTCGTTGCTGGTATGATTGCATGCCAGCAGCTTTTTCTATAGACCTATAAACCATGGGACAATTTTTTCCCGACCAACACGGCGTCCGGAAAGCACAGTCAAGGATGCTTCCCTCTCCTATAACAATCAATAAACCTGTAAAACGACTGCTGTGCGCCACACAGAAGGAATTTTGAGTTATACTCAACTTAACACAGTGGTAAAGTAGAATACTCGAGCCGAATCTAGCAGACACAACAAGAAATAGATGTAGAATTCAAGTGCAACGGACTCGACGAAAATCAACGTGAACGAATAATGCAACGTGTATGGGCAACTAGTTTATGTTAACCTCGCAAATTGGTCAGAGGAAAATAAGTTAGAGAAGGCAAGTCGCCTATTTGGTAATCACCCGTTTTGCTCCGTACGTCAACACCTCTCCAGCTAATAAAATGTACAGTAAGGTAGTGATGTGGCGCAAACATGTGAGTGGTGATGACACAAACAACAGCACCTCGGTTGATTACTTACATTCCAGAGCTGTCAGAGTATGACTGTTATCAACAACAGGGGTCACTGCCACCTAACGCAACAATCCATGCTTGTGCGCGCATAACAGGCTCGTACAAACATTGACTCCTTTGGTCAACGATTCTCGAACAAATTGAGTACTGCGCAAGAGTGAACCGCCCGACACCGACGAACAGGTGTTACGTGACAGATATATGATACACACACGTTTGCCAACACTCCCACCTCCCTTTAGTAGATTACGATCCGCTCTACGTTTGTGATACCCTATGATCCAGTTGGCTCGTTTTAATCTTTACGCATGATTTGTAGAAATTTCAGTGTAAAGACCCAACGAGAATGATCGAAACCCGCCGTTTACACAGCGGAGTACAAAGTTGTAGTTTTACGGGCGCGAACACTGTTATTCCATAGAGGACAGCGAATAAAACGGGTTTAAGTTTCGATCACGGAACAAAGCAAAACATCTAGAATATAATACACCGAAAAAACTATATAGAACATGCAAATATCAACGCTTGTCTTACATGCTCCAGACCAGTTTGACCTCCAAACATAGATCTCAACAACTCGAGAGACAGGGATTTCATTTTCACTTCAGTCAGCCATCCAGCGAACCAGTATTGATTACCTGGGCTGCAAAGGCCGCCACACACGACCCCAATGTCACTTCCCTTGGGTTCGCACTGAACACTGGGTGTGCCAGTAGGACCACGGATGATACGTCGCAAGCCGGGTATGAGGAGGGCGTGCATGGGCATCCACTGGATTCGGTCCCCGAGAGAGAATAATTTAAGAGGATGTCGCCAGAAGAGTGAGAAATTCCGCAACCCTCAACCTGAGGAACAGAATACCGATCTTGCCCGATGAAGCGGTTAAAGGCTCCATGGACAAACGGGACCCAATCATCACAGATTGTGTACCGTTGTTGCTTAGATTATCCGTCCTTAAAAATGCCCGATGACTGTTTGAAAGATCGGCCAAACTGATACAGGTTAGCTGGCAGAGAGAACTACAGTGAAAAATTGAGATGTTTTATGCACCTTTCGGAGGGACGAGTCATGTGTTTAAGCTGTGCAGTAAAACGGTTCAAACATACGCACCGTAAACCCTACCGTCAACTGGATATCGGATTTGATTATAAACCTGCAGACGACAGGTGTACCATAGGCCTTTTCTCATTCCAACGGACGCAACGTAAGCAATATTGCCGGTTGGTGAGATTAAAACACCATGGAAGGCGAAAGTATACAATCCCAAGAGGTCTACCTGCGATAACAAACAGTGGAGCAAAACCAATCTAACCACATAAAACTGCGCCAAGAAAATGCAAAATACAGACACGTTCTGCCAGTTAAGCTGCCGAACATTATCAGCAAACTGTTTGTCAAGAAACGAAGCGAGCCGACATTGACCACATTCACAATATCTGTTAGTGTCACCTAGCGGAAGTTCCGCTTGGAGATTTTCAGTCCCCCAAGTGACCGTTCCAAAATACTATTCACCACTTTGAACGAAGAGAAGACTGACGTCCGGAGAATACCATCTGGCGTGAAAAACGTACGAGGTGGTTACTATAAACAACCACCCTTTCTGTAAGATGAACGGAGTAAGGTGCAACGAATAACGGGTTACATAAAACTTGCTTAGGAAGGAAGCAGCCATCTTCGGATTACAAACTCTACATTCGAAAAGGGGTAAAGACAATTTAACGATTGGGGTAGGGTGAAAATATGAGTAGTTCACCCCAGAAAAGATTATCAATGTGCTTTTCAGTTAGTGTACCAACTATTGTTTAATTAGCCACCGTATTAAAGACCTATGGGCATCTTAAAGACGAGAGAAGCAAAACCATAATCATATTGTCGTTGGAACATTACATCCTGTCATCCGTTTTGGAGCTGACAAACATTGTTGAGAAGCATGAGAATTCTTTTCAACCTATCACACGTAGTGGAACATGGTTTGTTCGGAAGTGCTAATTCACCAAGACCATCATTTTGCTTTCACATTGTAAGCTCCACAACCATTTGATCTCCACTCAAGAGACGCAAAGTATGTCCACAGCCTTTCGTGCTGGTGTGGACCGCAAACTATTGGTCACATCGAATTGTACACTCGTAAGCCATATTTTTATACATATAACCTTGATTGACGATAGATGTCCTCACCATCGAGGGAGAAAAAGCTTTCACCGCTCCTTGATAAAAAATACCTTCTTATAATTCTCTGATTGATTCCCACAAGCATTTGTGACGCAAACGACCCGTTCTTACAGGCTGTTATTAAAACCGCAGTTGAAACGAGTCAACCGAAGGGAATTCCACGTGACTACAATCCATCAGAAGAAACATCGTGAGATTTCCACAGGTTTTGTGGTTTCTGGTAGGCAGTCGTTCCGTTTAAGTTAAGAAGAAGAGTCTCAACGGTACCAAAGCGAATAATTCGAGTAGTATCAAGGCGATAAACAGTGTTTTGAGAAGTTTCAGAGCAAAATTGGAGGCGCTCCGCAATTGCGTCTAGTGGTGTCATTGCACATTTGAAGAGGCGGAAGAGTCAGAAGTAAAACGTCACCAACGAACGCAATAACCGACAGTTAACAAAACTGTTCGGAAATTGGCCTTAAGCACAGTCTGATGAAAACTGCTATATTCAAAAAGTTAGCACGTCTATTGAACAAAGTTCAACCAGGCATGTGATAAGACTAAATTTCTTACCAGCAACGCCGTTCAATTTCCCTTCGTTCATCGGCACGCCAGCTGGAACAGGTGGAGGAGGAGGATGTTGCATTAAGACTGGTGTTGTAGGAATTGACTGTGGACGCCCATACTCGTTCGTATATCCGTTAACCTGATGCGTTGATGCTGGTGATGAACAGACCAGATGGGAAGCAGGACGCTTGTGTCCATCGAGCTGGATGACAGATTTATCGTCAAAACCAGGTTGTATCATGACTGGCTGGGGTGGTGGCGGTGGGGGTGGTGGAGGTAACTGGTCCTGCCGATCGAGACCTTGTTGAGAATTTGAAATGGGAACTGGAGGAGGCTTGATCAGGTGGTTCCCGGTCAATGGACCGTTGCCGGTATGGTTAGGTTCAGCTTTGTGAGAAGGGGAGATAGTTTCCGCAACAGTCGAGGACTGCAGTCCAGGAACATAGTGACCACCAACACCAGTTTGCTCGATGATCATCTGCGGCTTGTTCTGCGTATGCTTTGATGCGTTCGCCTTGGTCTTCGGCTTTGTACGCTGCAATAAAGTGGTGAACGCTGGTCTAATGGTTGACGATGCAGACTGCACATTAATTCATGCAGGCAATTATGTGAGATTATATACCGGAATAAATAAAAACTCGAACGAGATATTACCGCCCAGGCTCTCCGTGTTACAATAAGCCACATAATCCGTTATCCTTTTAAAGTAGATGGAATGAGATAACTGCGGCAAGCGGCAGACCTCTTGTCCGAACCATTCGATCGAGCATATCACATGGAAGTAAATCATTCATTAAGACAGTAGGAATAAACTTAAACATGTAGCCAAATCAAAACCAACCACGTCAGTACCGAAGCTGGTGGTCCTAAAAGATGAAGTACAGAGGGAATCCTGACAAGTAGGTTGTACACAATCAACACGGGACATTTCCGGAGCTTGTCCAGCGCACATCCTGTACATTAACCAATCAGGTTAAAGGGAGGCGGAGGAAAGTCGTGAATTGCACACACCCATAACACCACCAAAAGTTACACGTTTCTGCTCGTGTGTGTATATGCGTGAATAAACACAACGAAAGGAGTAACATTAAAATTCAAGGAAACTGCCCTAAAAAGAGTTGGTGTGCCAAATCCAGAAACAAAATACGGCTTCTGACGACCACACATCAGTCTGAATGAACGCCGAGTGTCAATCCTTAAAGAGTATCGCCATGAGCAACATTAGAACGCACTGACCTTGTGATTGTTTATCAAGGTTGACAATGCTAGAAGACCGAATTCGAAGAAAAAAGATGCAGATGTCAAGCAAGAAGTTGATGAGAAAGGGGTATGTATGAACTGAAGGGTGTTCCAAACGACGGATTCAAACAGATCACCGTTGAAAGAGCGAATACAAAAACTTCGTCGTGCTATCTGACAAGGTTTTTAAATACAAAATGGATGGTCCCTTGGATCTACAGATTGCCAAGCGATAAGAGAGATGAACTATTAATCAGGTTCCTGCGACCGTCATATAGAAATGTAAAATCCTCGGTTGAGTTTTCGTTTGACCTACTGAGAGAGGAAAACAAATGAGTTGTAAGAATGCCTAGTCGTTAAATTAGGTTTTGGAGATTGACTGTCCAGCGGCCAGAATAATCCTGCCTTTACCAGGTGAATATGGGAGCGTCTAACAGGAGTGTTTTAGTAGATCATCTAACTAGAAATATTTTGTCCAGGTATAAGCATGAAGAATCCTTTAAACAACATGCACACCATCTCAGATATTCTTTGGAAGGAAGAAAATGTGATTATACACTAAAATAAAACGTGCATTTTATTTACTCGAGAACTTAGAATAAAAACCGTGTAAATCCCTATACACTCGGAAGGTAACGAGTGCTTATTGTGATTTATTCATGTGATCATACATGAGCTCATCCTGAGAGGGTGAAAGCAAGCCGATGTAAACGTCTGAGGTCGAAATCCTAACTTAAGAGTGAATTGAATTATCCAACCGAACTATATGCTTCAACCCCACTTTGGAAAGAGGAGCAAAGCTTTTGTAGGAAAGGAGGTTAGTTTAACATTGCAACACTCAGAAACTGAAATAGTCCGGCTAATACATCGTGGGTGATCAAGACGCACTAAAGAATCTAACGTGACGACCACTTCCCATTCATGTTCAGATCAGACAACGATCTCTTCCGTTACTACTAGCCACTGCACAAAGGGAGAACAAACCATATCTAGAAGTGAGAACTGGAGGTAACAAATACAACGGAAGTGATCAAGATTCATCGTTCTCCCGCCGCTAACATTGAAGACACGCACGGGTGTAAGCTCGCCAATGACTATTACGATGGGACAAATGCTAACCGTAGAATATGATGATAAGGTTAGAAATGCTCCGAAATTTTGTTATAGAGCAAAATACACAAATTGGAGACTTCCTAATCAGTTAGTTTACTTTTCGCATGCCGAATATACATCGTCTCTTAATTTTTCTCCAAGGTCAATTGCAACCCATACAAGCGAAGCATTTGCTCTTTTTGCTGCTTACGGTTGGGAATTTTGGTGACAGTGGGTAACGGCGTCCAGATATTGAAGAGGTCGTTCCGAAACAGTTGAGCAATCGTTGATTTTGACGAAAAACAACGATGGCAAAACAGTAAAAGACCCCAGTACAGCAGTCAGAAATAGGTGTAATATGTCGACTGCATACAACCGACTAGTATCTACAGTCAGATACGACAAAATTCGACAAAAGGTTAATCCAGTAGCTTTAGAAGTAGGTCGGGTTGTCTGTCCTAACGCTCAACCAAAACGCTATAAGGCCTGCAAATGTTCACCTATTCACTTAGTACATTACTATAAGGTGAGGCTACCAGAACCACTGGTCGCTTAGATCGCATTACAGGCATCACTTCGGTAACCTAATCAGCAGTGCTTATCCGTCGTAACCATTGATACAAGTGGTCAGTACAGTTGCTTAACCGACATACACAAATGACAAGAAGCAGTTATCTGAAGAAAAAACGGTGAGATAAATCAAATTCGAAGGCATAAACAATCAATAACAAGATGTCGGCCCTGTACAAACAAACAACTGAGTTGTCAATGTGAGAAGGAAGGTATCAGCGAAGCACATTATGATTTACGCTGCCTAGCAATAGCGACTGTGTTTACTGCATAGACAACCCACTCAACTAATGATAATATTCTCACCAATGTACATGACAGGCCCCCTCAAGCCACAGAGGAGTAAATCACTGGGTTCACAAGCAAACGTGATAATCTACGGTAGCAAGGTAATAAGAAGTTATGTAAGCCAGGGCACCACTTAACAACCTCGCACAAGAAATAGTCGGTACTGACATTGGTAAAAAGGGTTCGGCGATACAACCGGTATCATTGGAAAGCTATCGAACGGGTTAAGTTCACGCATTCTTAAAATTGGAGGAACGAATTAATTTGACATTCTCACAAAATGCCCATTTCCTAATCTCGTTACTGGCTATCCACATGTACAGTACAATGCGTATGACTGAATGCAAAAAACAGTGATAATGTTGGAAAACAGTTCAGGTCAGCCCAAGCAGTCATTAGTCGCTGTCGTGGAACACCACTTTTATAGCCACAGGTTTCCTTAAGCTTAAAAGTAGCACATTGTTGTAAATGATGATAAAGAATGGTGTAAGTCGCATTAGTCATACATATATAAAGCTACACATCATTCCTTCCACTCCTGTCATCGATGACAAAAGTTCCGAAGTACGCCATCAAGTATATATTCCTTCAAATTCCATAGGCTAATCACAACAGTACCGTAGTAATACGCTGTGCATTAGGGTTAGATTACAGCGTATGTGACAAGCCAAGACATCTTAAGAGGGTTCTTTATTGTGTAGCTGTTTCCTATCATCATCATCATAGACAGCAATACATCAGTGGTTCACACTAATGCTTAACTGCCACACAACCATGAAGAAAAATCAAACCCTATATATATATAGAAGAGAAGGGGGGGAAAGGGGACGAGAAAGGACCAAACTACTAAAAATAACTACGTCCATATTCAAACATTCAACATCAAGGTGCCTACACCTTTCAAGTGAGAGTAAGGCGTCATCAGCAAGACAGCTAGCTTCCTTACAGCTTTCACTGCCCTGCGTCACTAATTGCACTCACTTCACAGACAACTCGGCCAAACAACGACAACACTCACGCCACTGAGCTCGATTAGCCGCCATCTCACCTAGAGTCTCCAACCATCGACTCTGTGAGTCGCGAGGACCCCAGCCCGGGAGACGAACACGACCCACGGCGGCCAACCCCTTCGTGGACGACTTCATTTCCCTACGCCAGGTCATTGTCTGTCCACCTCGCACCTTACACCAGTCGGTCGCAGTGTCAGCGAA
>QNGE01000472.1:0-42043 GCA_008508345.1 Paragonimus westermani
TGATAACTGACAGGGATTTATTTTGTTGGATCAGTTCCAACAAGACGGATCAGACGGCGGATGAGAAGCACATTTTCACCACTCTACCATACAAGGGTGTACTTAAGATACATTATTACGCGGTGCAGTTGAGAATGTCCATAGTGCATATCAGAGAACTGAGCCTGGGTACCTTTGTCAGTTTTTTGGGCAAAATATATCGTCCGTGTAGCGCCTGCAGAGTTAGCAGTTATCAACAATGTGACGTACTTACTCCCTCTCTAGCTTGGTCAGGACTGTATCTGCAAGTAATGGGCCTAGAGGGGCACCCATGCTACATTATCCTTTCGACTATAAAACGTCTAATTCGGACAGTCAAATCGACATGGGCGTTTTCAGTCGCAAACTAAAAGGGCTACCAATCTTATGTGTTGGGGAGGCCGCATGAACAAATCTCAAGATATTTTTGCAGCAGGTCGAGTAAGCCCATTTTCAGTGTAATCGGTTCCAACCTATTTGACGCTGGTATTCAAACAAAACTGAATGAAACGTTCCAAGCCATTTAGAATGTTCGCCAACTCCATCCCAGGTCTGTCATAGTGCGACTGTTATCAACCGACAAGACTGCCACCACCAAACCCTACAACTCTTGCCTCTCTCCAAAACCGCTTCGCATTAACCTTTAACCTCCCTAAGCCCATTGTGTCACAGCCACTTGAAAGCCGACGATGCATAGACCACCTGATGCAGCCGAACGCTTGTCCATGGCGGACACTCACACATTCACCAGTACTCCCATCCGCACTCTAGCAGACTATGATCCATATCACATCTGAATCTTAATGACTTATATGACTTGTGCTAATTTTCGTACATAATGTGAAAATACTCTGTTCAGCTGTAATTTTCTTGTTTATTTTTATTACATATGTTCAAATGTGCATGTGTTTCTAATTTGATTAAGTACAACTTTTCCACTTCACTCTTCTCATTCATGTCTATTTCACTTCCTGGTTTATTTGCAAGCCTTCAGTGATGTATTGAGAATTTGCCTGGGCGAAGCTAACTCCAGTCAGGCAAATACCTGATACACTTCAACTTCAAGTGCTTGATACTCTGGAGTAGGAAATGAAGCTATGGACGCTGAAGTTATAATGTTATTGGTATGGGTGCGATTGTACGTGTGACAGACATGATAATACATTAAACACAAGCGATGCAATAGAGAAAGCAGTGGGTTATATGTTTTGTGTACTCACCTTCACATATTTTTCACTGTTCAGCTCTCGTAACATGCTGCCAGGGTGTAGCGGCCTGAAGATTTCACTGGCCTGTCTCCGGTATGGTGTGTAAAATAGTTTCATAACTCCTAGTTGCATATTGTACCTAGGCTATTAAGAAAACTCACATGATGCATGCCGTCCGATTGTTTGTCTACATGTCATGTGACCGTGGCGCAAACCCGAAAGACACACGTGTCACACTCTTCCGGTTTACTCGCTTGTCGACGGCCGGTCTCTAGTCTCTCTAGCTATTTCGCGTTTCGGAGCCTTTTGTAGCGCTATCGGGGACAACCCGTACATTTCGTCCAATAAAGATTTACTCTCTCTCCTCAACGACCTTTTGCTTTTCGCGTCTGATGATTGCGCACCTGGGGAAAACGCGACTTAGGGCGACGAGCACTAAATTGGTGAGCCCGTTCGAATAATTTTTGTTTTCTACGGGTATATCTTTTGTATAACTCTGAGTTGCTATTTGTTTAATAAGTTTCACATATTCATTTTTTCAATATTTGTTTTATTATCCATACCGCTTTGATGGAGGCTCAACCGCACGTTTTTTCGGACGCTTCGGTCAGTGCATTAGCCGTACCGTTTGCATTTTTTTACAGAGAATAATCCACATTTGCCCCACGACAGATTAGTTCAGAGCTGACGCGTTTTCGTCACGTAGTTGCGGCACTGCCATCTGACGTCATTGACGAGGTGGACGATGTTCTGGAATCACCGGACTCCACAAAGCCCAACGATCAACTTAAAGCGGCCGTAATTAAACGCGTTGGCTTGCCCGATCGCCAACGTATTTCTCGGCTCCTGAGTGCGACCGAGCTCGGTGACCGTAAACCATCGCAGCTCCTTCGCCACATGCAGCGGTTAGCTGGTACGACACACATAGAAGAGGATCTACTTAGGGAGATGTGGCTACAGCGTTTGCCTAAGGATATGCAAAACATTCTTAGCGCAACCTCATCAGCAACCTTGTCAACCTTGGCTGATGTTGCCTACCGGATCGGGAAAACATACGGCCCCGCTGTTTCCCAGCTCGCTTCGAATAGTAAGGGCGCAATTGCCACTCTAACTGCTCAAGTTGCCACCCTAACTAAACAACTTCAGGCATTAACGACGCAGCGTTCGAGATCACGTCCAACTACCCGCATTCGATGACACAGTAGCCACGCAGGGTCATGTGATTCTCGTCAGCCGCCACCGAACGCTAATCGGGATCACTGCTGGTATCACCAGCAATTTGACAACAAAGCCCAACGATGCCGACAGCCTTGTACCTTTGGTCCGGTCAGCAAACAGGGCAGCCAAATCCACATGGTTGACAACGTAACTGGCCCGCCTGGTCGTCTCTTCTTTCTGGAAGATCACGAGTCGGGGATTCGCTATCTTATCGACACAGATGCCGAGGTCAGCGTGATCCCATCTGAGACCCACGACTTAAGCAGGTCATCTATTTTGAATCTTCGCGCGGCCAACGGAAGCACTGTAAAAGTGTTTGGTCAGCGCTCTCGCGCACTTGAGTTAGATCTCCGTAGATCTTTCCGCTGGATCTTCACGGTCGCCGACGTCCAAATGGCGATTATCGGCATCGACCTTCTCCAGCACTTCGACCATTTGGTAGATTCCAGACGACATGATCTAGTCGACCAAAAGACAAAGCTTACGGTTACATGGATTTTGACCAATAAGGTATCAACCATACCCGTAGATCAAAGCTCTTCAAAAATAAACTCCTTTAGTTTTCTAAGCTATAAGTATCGGACTGTTTTTTGACAGTCTTCATCTCTGCCTGCCGTCAGTGGTTCCACGAGGCACCGCCTAGTCACGACAGGCCCGCCGGTGTTCGGCAAGGCTCGCAGGTTGTCACCAAGCAAGCTTGAGATAGACCGTGCTGAGTTTGAGCACATGCTCGAGCTCGGAATTATTCGCCTGTCCAGTAGCCCTAGGGCCTCTCCACTTCACATGGTCCCTAAAGCGTCGGGCGATTGGCGCCTTTGTGGAGATTATCGTTCGCTCAATAACGCCACAACAACCGACAGGTACCCGATCCCGCACATCCAGGACATCACGGCTAGCCTTCGTGGTACCCGTGTTTTCTTGAAAATTAATCTGGTGCGCGCATACCACCAGATCCCGGTTGCGGATGAGGATGTCGCCAAAACACCCGTCATCACATCATTCGGTTTACTGGAGTTTCTGGATTTCATCCACCCCTACATCGATGACCTATTAGTTGCAAGCGCCTCTGAAGAAGAACACCAGATTCATCTGCGAGAGCTCTTTGACAGATTAGCAACTTTTGACATAACGATTAACGCGGAAAAGTGTGTTTTTGGTCAATCAGCGATAGAGTTTCCAGGAGATTACGTTGACCGGCACGGTATTCGACGGTTAACCGATAAGGTAGGAGTATTCCGCGATTTTCCCGTCCTACCACCCTCGCCGCCATTTGTCGATTTAACAGGATGGTCAACTACTATAGGCGGTCCATTCCACATTGCGCTCAGTTTATGTAGCCTTTAACCGTTTTACCCCGCGGCCGTGTCAACGGAGTCGTAGAGTTACCACCAACAGCCATCAAGTCGTTCGATAGAATTAAGGACGCATTAGCCACCGCCGTGTTGTTGCGCCACTTCAACTCAGCCGCGGAAATAAGTGTAACTGTTGACGCGTCCGAAACCGCAGTGGGCGCTGTACTTTAACGGTTCGTCGCTGGACTCTGGAAACCGCTCGCTTCCTTTTCCAGACGTTTACTTCCGGCTGAAACTAAGTATAGCACGTTCGGTCGTGAATTATTGTCAATTTATTCGGCCGTTCGTCACTTCCGACATGCCCTCGAGGGAAACCAGTTTGTGTTTTTCGCCGACAACAAACCGTTTGTTTTTTGCCTTTCGCAGTAAGTCTGGGAGACATTCGCCCAACAAAGTTCGCCATGTGGACTTCGTTTACGTCTGATGTACGCCAAAATTCTGGCAGCGATAACGTTGTGGCTGACGCTTCATTCCGAGCGTCGGCACTAGTTGGTCACGACTCAATCATATTGAACGCTATGGCCAACGCACAACGTTCGGAAAATGATTTCCGCGCCTCCTGCTAACAATCAGCTCCACGGCTGACTGATCAATCTTTGCCAGCGTCTGCAGACACTATCCTTTGCGAGACCACTACTGGACATCTACGTCCAGTAGTTCCTGCTCTTTTCCGACTACGCATGTTCGACACGTTACACAACAGTCCATCTTGGCATCGGGCCACCACCAAACTCATTTCCGATAGGTACGTCTGGCCTGGTATGCAAAAGGGTCTTCGCACGTAGGCACGATCTTGCTTAGTTTGTCAGCAAGCTAAGGTTCACCGCCTCCGTGTCACAGACACACGAGAACAATGCTGCAAAGTGTTTGTTCCTGAAGACCTCCACGACTGCACACGTGTTTGTTTGCGTAGGGGTTTACGACGTTCGCTCGAGCGACCTTATAAAGGTCCTTTCAGAGTACTTCAACGGAAAGATCGCTTTTACGTGCTCGAGCGTCAAGTTACTCGGGACACGGTTAGCATCAATCGTCTGAAACCGGTCTACTTTGAAAGAACGGAGGAAGCTTTCAATGCTCATCCGCAGCCCCTATCCACGCCGGTAGCCGTCTGGGAACAGCTTCGCCGAAGCACATCGTCCTCAGCAGACATCACGACTTTGCCGATGAAGCCAACACCCACCGTAGTGCGTTCAGGTCGTGGGGTGCACTGGCCGAAACGTCTCATAGGGGATTAGCGTTTGTCAAATCTCGTTCTTTTCCGGTCGTAACACAAAAAAATAGCAAAATTTTTTCTCCTTCATAATACAAAAAAGTATCGTTTTCCAAACAAAAACAATTGCGTTTGCCTAGGTTTATCTCTCTCGAATGTCCCTTCTCGCTGTATAATTTGGTTGAGTACGTCATACATTTCTGTACTGATACTTAGTTAGTTTCGTTCTATTCTCTGTCGCATGTCTCATTCGACGCCGGCATGACGAGTGTGGTATCTTTGATCGCGAACATCCGCGATCTCGTATTGGATGTCGTGCTTGAACGTTCCGTGGATACCTCGCCTCGAACATTCTTTTTTTAACGGTTGCCTCGGCACCCTTAAGGGAAGATACTCGAGTGGGAGCTCGCTAGGAACTGTGGGCATTAGTGCTCCTCCACCTGCGGCGTCTGGGGATTTTCGTACCAGTCGCAGGCTGATTGAATATCAGCTGGTACGCCTTGAACCAGATCAGGTCAAGGGTGGCTGGCCCCAGTTATCCTCCTTAGGATCGAAAGGTTGTTGACACAGTAACATTCTAGGCGGAGCTGTGTAGTAGCCTGGATATTTCACTGGCCTGTCTCCGGTATGGTGTGTAAAATAGTTCCAAAACCTCACCCACAATTGATCTGTAGTGCTAGGTTCATGAATTTGTACGCCCAAGATTTCCCCAACCTTATGCTACCGTGAGTCGGAAGTCGCAGGGAGAAAACGATGATTCTGCAAACAAACTTTATTTATTGATTTACTCACCGTTCACAACAGACTTCAACGTAACAATTGAGGGGTGACAGGGAGCTGGACGCGAGAGCACCTTGAGTACAACCACATATCAGCCGCCAGAGTGGAAGAGTGCGTCGGCGGAAAATTCCAGTCGACCTTCAGAATTCAAACAAGCGTTAGACTGGTTAAGTGGCGTTCCTAACGGTAATAGCTCAACATTGTTATCTTAGTGAATGTAACCTACAGGAGTATAGATGGTGCGGATTCATTACACAGCTACGAGCAAAACTGCGTTACCTCTGCAGGCCCACTAACTTTGATGCTAGTGGTTTGTAGTAAATTCACACTCAAAGTAATGTGGACCGGCGCGGTGGTACTGGCAAGGCAACTCTCACGTCGCACGGAGTTAGAATTTCGGGGACGTCGAAGGTGATCTCACTGCAGATCGCAGCTGTCACATTCTCATGAACTTCCCAGTTAACCTCTTTCGGAAAGCAACAATATACTCGAGTTTTGCTCTTGTTACAACTCGTCAGTATTATATATTCTTGCCACAGACGGTTACTCTGTCTCCTCGAGGCGATTGGGCAATCCGAGCATTGCTCACAAGCTAATGTGGCTAAGCGTTCACACTTGGTAATTCGTTTACGCTTTATGTGTGGTCAGTGATGCAGTGGTCAACACGGTTGCCTCATCAAAGCTTGATCACAGTTCTAGCCCCGACCGTGGCAAGACTATGCACTACTGCGGGGCTCTGGCAAGAGGAAAACTCGAATCTAGTGCTTTCTGAACGGGGCCGACTATGAAGTCTATGGGAAATCGTCAGCTGAGATCAGTTGCGGGTGATGGACAGTCTATACCTACCATATTAACTGCATCTACGGCGAAAATAGTGTCGTTACAACAGTGATCGCACAGTACATTCACGCACGATACCACTAATCAGATAACTTAAGTAAGCCGGACAACAAAATTCTCGAAATTCGTGCGTGCAACTGAGCGCTAATCGCAGGAGCGGTAAGCGATAAACCGGACAACGTTGATCATCAAATTTAGTGGTTCATCCTTAATGACATGCAACCTTATATGCAGACGTGGTCACGTAGATTGACAAAGGTTTCTGCTGAAGTTCGAGTAATAGCAGAAATGGTGGAGCAAACCTGTGGTGATTCTAAGATACATGCATTATTTCAAATAAATGATTCGTTAAACTTTCCAGCCTTTCCGTTTTACTGAATACTTAGCAATGAAATCCTTGTTTTGCTGTCGGTCACGGCTTTAGTGCTACGTATAGACTGACTATCGAAAACAGACTTCAGTGCGTATCACCGTAGGTTGTTCTTCTTTTGCTGGGACACATTAGAGATATGCTAATGATGAAATACGGCAGTTTCTGGAAGTAATACACTTGGTATTTGTGATTAGTATGAAATATAGGGTGGAATAGGGTCAATATTAGGATAAACTATTTTGGGTTTTTGTGACCAATGGCAAGTCACTATGAATGAACCTAGGTAAAATGCACTGCTACATAGATGTAGTTACATGAATACCCCGAAGAAAATTTCTCACGTGTAAGAAACCAGCAATTGTGCACGTACTACTTCATTTCGCCCAACCGAGATGCACTTCTTTTTCAAGTTCTTCATCCGAATCTGATCTGATTTCCTTGATGAAGTATCTCTCGTCCCCACCGTCTGGTTACTTTATCTGAAGACGTCAGCTAATCAGCAATCCGAATTGAACGTGAGTATTTTTAGTGAGGCTTGGAATTGTTGGTCAGCCGTTCCACCATTTATCGTCGCGTTCGTCAACCGTGGACAACTTTCATGCTGGTATTTCTATCGCTGGGCAGGATTTTGCTTATCATGCATCTAATCTGAGGGAAGTTTGTAGGTACTATCTTTAAATAATCGTCAACGTTTTATGTTCTGAGCAAGTGGAAATTTGTTCTGGAATCCTGCAGAAAACCCCTTATTAGTCGGTGTTGTCAAACAACCTTCTCAACCGGCCTCCACATTAGGTTGTTTTTCAAGCAACATTTCAAGAGTTCCCCTAGTAGCACACTGGAACACTCAGCCGTTCCTTGAGTGATGTTTGTGTGTTCCAAAAGGAACACTTACCGAACTTTCTTGTGTCTAATTTCTGTGTATCACTTCGCAGGCGTAAAGGCTAATTAAAATAATACACATCTTTTTTGCAACCCAAAAACGTGTGAGCAGACCTACACCACTTACGTGAATTTTGTTTTATCGAACCACTTCGCATTACCGGTGACCGCGCCAAAGGACCAATTTCAGCCATCTTGCTTAACTCGTTACGTGGAAAATGAGCGCCAAGGAGTCGAAAAGGCCGAGGGGTTTTTGCGTGCTAACGTTTACCGTTTGGCTAAACTAGCGCACCAGAAGCGTTCTGGAGGCAACTGTAAGACACCCACGACTTTTGTGGCAGAGGAGGAACAACTGATTCCTCCAGTTTTGCAACACTTTCAGGGTAAGCGATATTTTTTATGGGAACTTGAAAATCTAGACGAACGTCCGATTTTAACCACTTCTTCGGTCTTAGAAAGTGTCATGGGAGATTCCTTAACGGAAGCAAGGTCCACTGATGATGTTCTTCAGTCTTCCACTTCAACGGTCACTCAAACAGTGACGAAAAGAGGTATCTCCATGGCGCGGGATACAGGTACGTGACAATTTCATTCAACAATAATGTCATCACCATTTTAGACGACGTCGTCGGTACGAACGACGGAAAGAGGACACCCACAGAAGTTGTCCGCGCGATTGCTGTAGAGGCCCGCCTGTCTTTAAAAGCCTTCGGCATTATGCTCAGTCACTTGAGGGAAGTGTTGCCTCAGCTGCCGTTGGATGCACGTAATCTGTTGGGAACACCACGGGAGTGTGCATGCACATTCATCGAGGGTGTGGAATACGTCCACTATGATTTGACTGAATACATAAGCCACGCCGTAAGTGGGCGATGGACAGAAGACGTGAATGTTCTGCGACTTCAGCTGCATGTTGATGGTCTGACCCTTTTAAACAGCGGACTGTACATTTTTCTGTGTTCCCATATATACACATACACCTGCTGGGTGAACCGTGAACGTATTCAGTGTAAAGGACTGCTTCTGTTGTTAAAAAACAGTTTTGTATTTTACCCAGTGATACACACTTGGAAAGTTGTCCGTCGAATATATCCTACCTAGTTTCATTCCGTTTTCTTGAGCAACAACACAATGCTTGCGCTAATGAAGACTTTCAATTTCAAATGTATCAGGTTGTTCAGTTTGACGATGAAAGCGTGGGAGTAGCGCACATGTCGTGGATTACGCAGCCAGGGTTTGCGCTCCTGCCGGGATTGCCATCTACGAAGCATCACAAGTTGCTCTTGTATGTAACGACAGCACCCACTGGTTCAAAGCTGTACAAAGTCAAGATGCATCACCCAACAGGTATGCGCTTTTGGTTTTCCTAACATTCTGTAGATGAATTGCGACTGGCTTACAGATACCAACGAATGCTGGAACAGTTATCGGACATACCATCGTCTGACGCCATGGATATAATGGATCGCAGTGGAAAACGTAAGGGGTTCAGTGAAGTCGCCTTAGGTTACATTTGTAGACAACCTATCGTTCGTTCTGACTTCACGTATGAAGTGGAAGAGAAACGGAAACCTCCAGTGTACGGCGTCAATATCGACTATTCTCCTCCATTACCACCACCACAATTGGAGGATATGCCCCATGCATCTCCATCTCAAACGCGATGGACATTGGGGTCACTGGAGAACCAGCCCTGTTTCTCCAGCCCTATTGCTTCCAGATATGTCATTAATAAAATAACAATCAATATGCATTTAACTCCATGATCGTTAGTTCACGAGCAGCACACAGTGGGGCAATGTGCAAAAACGACACTGCCAAAGAAATGAGAGAGTTAAAAGGTGAGTTCGTTCAATACAAATAATCACCGTGTTCACCAGAAGTAATTGAGAACTTAGTTCTCCAAAACATCCCAGTCCGCGAGGAGTTGCATTACCTACGGCTAGAAGTGAATGCACTGCGATTCCAACATGCAGCTCCCGGTGTGTCATCCACCACACACTTCCCCGTGCGATTCCCCTTGCAGTCCATAGGGGACATGCAGCTGCTAAATATGAAGCTGGATGAAACAGAAGTATGTACTCAGCTGGTATGTTTAACTTTTCCGATTCACTGTACGCAGGTGACCTTTCTCAGTAATGTCATGGCACATCCATGAGTGAATGCACTCGAAATGTTATGAGAACATCATTGACGAATGAAGTGGCGAAAACCATAAACTGGAGAGGAGTAAACAATCGCATCCCCATTGCCTCCTCAGCGTTGCCCGCAGCCATCATGGGTATGTTTGAACGCCAAAAGTCATCACTTGTTAAATGTAGAATCCATCATGAAGAAGGCTAACCCCGGCGTATCGCACGCGGACGTCAAGGGAACCATTCAAAGGTAAATTCAGAAGCCGAGATTGCGGGCAACGAAAGAAGCTGACGATCTCGTTACCGACAACTTTGCACTGTGATTCTAATTGTGTACTCGTCGAAGTTATACAGGTATTGCTGTAAAAATTGCGCTTAATATAACGTATGGTTATCTATGTGCCTCCTACATCATTTCTCGTGAACTGGAACATTGTGTCGTCGTTATTGTGCGAGACTGGATTCGTGTTTAACGCCAGTCAGCTCCGTAGGAAAATAGATAATTGGCGGCATATGTTAAGATCGCCTGATGGGGACGCGCGCATTCTTTTTCCTGAGATCACTCAGGAAACGCTCAGGGAGTAGTCGTGTTACTAGGGTCAGTTCAACTGACCTTTGCAAAACTTGAAAGAACGGCTGCCCGAGCTACCGTCAAATGTAGACTCCCTGATACAAACGCATCGAATATATTTGATTCGTGATGTGTATCCGGGTGAATACGCACATGTTGTTTTGGTTTACGGCATCACACAGTAGCAAGTCGCCGAGTGCGAGCTCTTGTCGCCATTGCAATACGGGCGAGCACTGATGACGTGTCCCTGACTAAATCGGGAAAATACACTTTGCCGCCTACCTTATGTGGTCTGTCCGAACCACTTTGCCCCATTCTTCCACTACGGTTGAGTAAGACGTTAACGGTTAACCAGAAGACGTAAATCATACATTCTTGATGTAATCAGTTAACTGCATGATGTTTTGTCGGCCGGTATACTGTTTGCAGAAGCCATCGTGGGCCTCATCCTGAAGGCCACCATCTGGGATACGTTTGTTAAATGAACACGTAGTCAATGTGCTCATTATGGCTTTGATAAATGTAACCAAAGAGGATTATACTTCAATCATAAGGTTACGTTTACTTTGAACAAATCATCCCCCAAAAATAATAATGCCTCATATCGTGCCTCACACCTAGCAGTCGCTTCTTTTCCTACTGACTGAATATGCTGTTGTTCAATAGACTACGTGCATTCCGTGTGTTTGAGCATGGTGCACCAGGCAATAAACAATTGATCATTGGGATCCACACCATTGAACACTCACATCGGTTCCCAAGCAATCAGTCGCATCAGTGTCAGAATGCTACAATGTAGAAGAGGCTTGACCGACGATTTTCATCGCAACTGCAGTGAGCCATTCGACACCAGGCAATGCGAGGCAACTGAACGTGGACAGTTCGTGTTGTATCTGTTTCCTGCGGTTTTGAGAAGCTGTCTGGAGGATGCAAAGTACAGAATCTTTTTCGATATTTCTGCAGCTATTTATAATTTTCGTCATCCCTCTTCCCACCGTACATATCACAACATTTCTAACCGGTTGATCGATGTGTTTATGTTATTGTTTTGATTCCATGGTCAGTGTGAGATGATATATAATTTACATTCTCTAGCTCATCTTTCTGACATTGTTTTGAAACACGCTGCTCTCTCAGTATGTCCATTTGAAGCCTATGGTCCACGGTCCGAATAGATGTTTGTCAAATTAATAAGCAGTGGTCTGACTGATTTTCCCATCCCACTGTATGCAAGGATACTCCCTTACATTCAGATATTGGTCTGCGAGTATCAATCTCAGCACTTGGCCATTGCACGCATTTTTGAAGGAAGAGGTTTTGTTTAGAACTGCTGCCCTCAATAATGCCATCATCACTGACAATTTTCCATGCCTCACTGTAAGCACATTCTACCATAATACTTCGGGGTGTACGGTTGTATATACCATAAAGCTGGTAGACCTTTGCTCACTCTCAGTGTGCTGTCGCACCATTTTTCATGTTCATAATGACTACACAGTCTGTGGAAACTTCCATGGCGCACGTATCACGAACAATGTAGAAGTGTTTGCTCTTTCTTCCAGATGCACTTGATGTTTGCGTGCCTAGCTTACATTTCTGCACATGTTCTTGTTCCAGAGGTACTCCCTCGTATTTTTCGACCATCAAGGTCAGGAAGCCTGTGTAATCCTCAGTTTATCGTGATCAGGTATAACTGTTTACTACCTCACTAAGGACTTCAGAATTTACCTGGCGCCGTCATTTGGATCTATACATTTGACTGTGTAGAGGTCAAACGGATCGAAGCCGGCCGGTTACAAATAACGCAACAAGTAAACAGAGATTGTATTGCCGACACGTGAATTCGAAGTGAGAGCGAACGAATAACAAGACGAAATGTAAATACAACGAAACCACAAGCGAGCATACAGCGGAGCCGTATGTTCGTGTGCGTGGGTGACTCGGCAATAGCTATACCCGTTCACCAAAACAATCAAGTGCGTACAAATGTAAAGAACAAAGAAAGTACAAATAGCAGTCGTAGCTTCGACACACCTAGCAATAAACAAACATGGTCGCTACAACTAACACAGTTTCCCTACACATAACTGGTGTTGCGCTATTTTGATCCGCCGTTTCCAAACCATCACTTGAAGGTCAAGCGTTTCTCTTAAAAGGCCGAGAGTGTATTAAACCTGGTTTCCTCTAAAGCTATGGTGGAAACTGGGGGGTAATCCATGGAATATTTCAATTTGTATCATCGAAAATTTGGTTAACTGGGCAAGCTCAACTCTCCTTGACAGCAATATGACCTAACGCCCCTTTTCCCTGTCAAATCTGCTATACCGGCCCAGATGTTATACCCAGATCCCTCTCGTACGGCTTAACCCAGTCTACTGGCGCGGAATCAGAAAAAACGTGACTACAAAGAAATACAGTGTAATACCTATTTCAAGTTCGACAAACGGGTGAAATGCATGCAAATGTATGGCAGTAGTTGGTTGCCAGATATGGCCATCTACAAGCTGGGCCAATGTCAGGTTGTTTAGGTCACTTCGCAATTAAGTAGCCAAGTAGGGTCAAGTCCGTAGCCTTTGCACCCTGATTGGTCCATCGGACTAGCGTTTTACCTACACCTAACTTAACGCCTCAGCCTGGTTGGCCAAACTGGAAAAATTGCGAGCCAGTGTTTTGTTGAACAACTATCTCGTCAGCCGTCACCGATGATCTGATTAAGCTGTTTTGTTGAAATATTTCGTCATCCGTCACTGAGAACCTGATTAGGTTACTTTGACGATATCGCACTCTAACTCCGTACAGAGTTTTCGTTAGCATCCTAAGCTCGACTCTTACAATGGTAATTCCGGTGGCTGGACTTCTGTCCTTCATCATTCAGCCTGGTAGCCACATTAAGCTCACAGTTTCGCACAGAGCTGGGAAACTTTAAGAGTGGTCCTCCAGAGGGTTCTAGTTCGATATTCGCAGGTCTACAGTGATAACCAAGTTGTGCATACCATACCCTACAAGTTTCCCTTGGACCCGTATGCATGAGGGCTATCGTGAAAAACATATCTGTCCTCCCAGATGGCACCTGTACTTTACTAAACGCAGACCTTTATTCAACCTTCTGTGTAACTTTAGATGCATCCTCATAAACTCCAGCTCCTCTCCACTTAGACGCAATCCTTTTCGGCGGGCCTGTCGTCCATCACCAAGTGTTGTTCAGGCGAATCGGGAGTGGTCGCTTGGGTAAAGCTAAGGAGGCAGATTCTCACTTGGACTTATCCGGTGGGGCTGCTAATTTCCCTATATCCAACCCTTTGACACGACCCCCAATTATTCCTGGGTGCTCCAAGCACACTATGATTATCTGAAACACCGGACAATCCATCAATCGCAGAGACGTCCCTATGAAGATCACGGAAATATTCCGAACAGAAAGCCATAGACAAAGAATGAAATGAAGCAGAAATAAAGGGAAGATTTAAGGTTGTCGTGACATCATCATCTAAGTCTGTCGCCTGGGGATCAGCGGTCATTTGTTGAAGATAGGGAACGGGACTATCCTCCGCAGACAGAGGTATATAAGTCATTGCCATAGAAGAGGTTCACCTTAGGGAAGCTTCGAGCAATTGGTAACCGGGAGGATACATTTGTGCATCACTTGTCACAGCAGATCTGCACGACCACTGCACGTGCGGACAGATAACTTTCAGCGCTTTTGGAAGTTAATTTTGCTTTCCACGAATTTGGAATTATTGAGCACTGTTAATCCCAGACACGCAGCTTTGTTCGAGCAAGGCATAGTCCGCTCGCAGCGTTTGTCGACATGCTGGGTCCCGAGTAATCGTGCGTGGCCCGGTAAGCAGCCGATTCGTGTCCAAAAAGACGTCCGTAAAATCGACTTTCTAATTTATAAGGTGTTGAGCAACAAGAAAATTGTCGAAAACTAAATGGAAAAAAGACGACAAATCTCGACATTTAATCCAACATACCCGCAAGCTACGAAGCTAACGATTCACGTGTTTGTGAATAAATACAACGGCAGTGGTGCTTAAACAAAACCGATGTGGGTATTAACAAATATGCAGAATTGAGAGGTGAGGATGAGCAAGCTGCACGGTAGAAAGTGTCGATAAATAAACGATTTCAAGTTCTTGTGATACATTGAGAACAACGTTCGTTGGACAAGTGATTTGCCACACGCGTGATTCGAATGGTCGCGCGACTCCTTGAAGAGAAGGCTGGCAATCACCACTAATAAGACACCGGACGTTAACGGAAGAAAGATCAACTGGAAAGAGTAAACGAAGACAGGAGACGTAGTCACCAACTTTCATGGAACACATGAAACTAATCAAACACTAAACGCAGGCTGCCGCGTCAGCACAGAAATCGACGAGTTAGCATCCAGGTACGGTGTCCTCCTGGTCATATTCTGCACCATCAACTGAGCGTATGATGGTAGTCAAATCAAACACCAACCCTCCGCGAGGTTTAGTAGACCATACCAATGTGTGGTTGGATTTCAATCGTAATACTACTTGGCTGAGAATTTCTCACTGCCGCCAGTGTGCAATTAACAGCATAAGGGTGGCCGAAATAAAAGAAACACCAAGTATTACGAATTAGTAGCCTGACCTATTGGTAACAGTGTAAGACAACCAAGCAATCTTCAGAACTGATATTTATCGGGCAACTGAACATGATATGACTCCAACAATTCTCAAGCCTGTTGAAGTAGCTGCTTGAGTGAAAGCTTGATGACAGTTACGTGTCAGAAAAGCATTGATTTTCCTGTGGATAGATGTTCGAGACAACGCGATGTCCACAACAACATTCGCGTTACCGAATGATGGCTTACAAGGTGTAACAATGCAACGTGAGTTTGGGTTTCATGCATAACACCCAGTCGTACTGCAATATCTTTCTCCGCCCCACCGTTTGTTTCGGCAGTTCCCACAGAGGTCCCAATAGTGGGCACGCCTATTTTAGACTTAACTGCACTAGAAAGCTGGGTGTACAACGCCATTGGACTCTATTTCAATCTTTTTGATAGATCGCTCTGGTGAACGCTACTCGTATACCTAGCTGCCGCCTTGCACCTGCTGCGCTGCGTATTGTAGATGAGCCCCTTTGGCGTCCCAGTACTGAAACAGACATTTTGCATTGATATTGTTACCAATGATCTTGCGTGTATGGATGAAGCAGCTGCTTGCATGAGTGTCTGATGATTGCAATGTGTTAACAGAATGTTGGTNTGAGAGCACGGGAAGCAGGAACCACATGACGTGTTCAGAGGAAAGAACGACGAAGGGCTCGAAGTTTCCCCATTGTTATCGGTGGCTACTGAGAAATGACATGGAATACAGTGCACGATTCAATAATTCACTGAGCCAGAATATGTCATGGAATGTAGAACCTAACCGGTCTGGCCAATGTGTGACTTGAAGCAAATCGAAATGACCGGTTCCAAATAATATCGTAGGTAAATGGAAGGTATGTTGGCTCTACAAAAAGTAGACGAGCCAGCGAACCGGCACTAAGACGAAACGCTAATGAACTATAACAGTAGACCAGCCTGAGGTGTGAGCCGTACGTATGGGTGCGCGAGATACCCGTGAGTATCCCTTCTCGCTCACGCAAATATTTGAGCATGCGACGACCCAAAAGGAGGAGGATGCAAATGGCAACTGATATTCAAGCTTAACCAACTATTACAACATAATTGCAGCGGTGTATGTATGACATTGGTAACCCAATTGATGACGGAGAACTGCTCGCCTGCTAGTAGGCTTGAGAGCACCACATTTCATTTGAACCCCGACGACTCAAGTTGTGAAAAGGAATAGTCTCATTACACCCTGCATTATATTGCTGAAGAACAGTAGGGTTGGTTCCAACAAGGAGTATATTTCCGCGGGCCGGCGGTTCAGTGAGCGAGGATAAGATTGTTTTCGTACGTATAACAGGTTTCTTCATATTAACCGATGAATTATCCTAAAACCCTCGTGAAACCGGACGTCAAGTGGTTGTTCGAGCAACGTTTAGTCCTCTCGCAACCTCTGTCAATATGTTGGATCCACGGTAGTCACGTCTGTTAGTAACGAGCGTCCATAAATCCTGAGCCCCTCTAGCAACCAATGCGGATCCAAAAAGGAAGACAGTCGTATTGGCGAGTTTCTTGTTAATAAGGTGCTAATGTTTAAAAACAATATGATAAACCAAATAGTGGAAGGCAACAGCAAACCTGGACATTGAATCCACCATGTATATGTGTTCCGAGATTACCCGTTTTGCGTCAATATGACCGAATGCAACAATCACGTAGTGGCGAAGCGTTCAGGCTAAAATGAAACCAGGGTATATATAAACAAAGGTCCGGCGATGGAAAGTAAGGAAGAGAAACCACGCTGAAAAACTCTTTACAAGTAAACGGTATCAAGATTTAATAATACATCAAGATCCGCATTCGCATGAAAAATGAATTATCACGCGCGTAACTTGAGCGGTAGTGTCATATTGTGCGAGAAGCTCGTAATCGGTATAAAGAATTCCAACGTAAGGAGATGAATCAATGAGGATGGAATAAATGCAGCAGGGCCCTTGGCCACCAACATTCTGTTAACACATTGCAATCATCAGACACTCATGCAAGCAGCTGCTTCATCCATACACGCAAGATCATTGGTAACAATATCAATGCAAAATGTCTGTTTCAGTACTGGGACGCCAAAGGGGCTCATCTACAATACGCAGCGCAGCAGGTGCAAGGCGGCAGCTAGGTATACGAGTAGCGTTCACCAGAGCGATCTATCAAAAAGATTGAAATAGAGTCCAATGGCGTTGTACACCCAGCTTTCTAGTGCAGTTAAGTCTAAAATAGGCGTGCCCACTATTGGGACCTCTGTGGGAACTGCCGAAACAAACGGTGGGGCGGAGAAAGATATTGCAGTACGACTGGGTGTTATGCATGAAACCCAAACTCACGTTGCATTGTTACACCTTGTAAGCCATCATTCGGTAACGCGAATGTTGTTGTGGACATCGCGTTGTCTCGAACATCTATCCACAGGAAAATCAGTGCTTTCCTGTCACGTAGTTTTTTTGTTTCTGACGACGTACATCCTGGTTTCCTCACGGAATACCCTGTATGTCTGACTGCTTCGTTTTGCGCAATATTATTACTCATTGAACAAAGACATCATCCCAAGTTAGATTAAGTGTGGTTCCCCCTGACAAATTCAGTATTCATCGCAACACTGGAAATTGTCATCCCTTCGCTTTACCGTCGACCATTTTGGAAATACTGGTAAGCTGAGTCAACGATTACCACACTCGATGCTACAAAGCCAAGCTCAATCTTTTGCCTCACCAGTGTGGATTCCGTCAAGTAGGTCTGTGTACCGCCAACCTTTTGTTTGGGATGACTCGTGGACCCAAATATTGCATTCTGGCATTGATGCGGATGTAGTCTTTTCAGATTTTGCGAGCGCAGCTTATGCAGTAGATCACGATATACTCCTAACCGAGACAGGGTCTTGCAGTGCTTCGGACCATCTTTTAGTCAGACTGAAAGACTACCTCTCGGACAGGACCTTTAGTTTTAAGATCAACTGAAAATACTCCTTTGAACATCCGGGTGCCAAGTAATATCTCAGGGCTGCAGTCTGGGCCGCCCGTTTTCATTATTCATCAGTGGTTTCGCTGTCACCATTCAGTGTGAGTGACTGATTTATTCAGACGGCATGAAGACCTGAATACCAGATCGGACTTCAGAGACTGGGGATGTACACCAGGCTGGTCTGCACTAACTATTCCTTTGAGCTACAGAGAACCGTTTGCTTTTAATGTGATCAAATCAGCGTCAAATCAGCGTCTGAGTCTACTGCGTGGCAGGAGCTTAGCTTCAGTAGTTCTCGTGTCAACGTAACTTAGGCACTCCTTTTCGAGAATATCTGGGCGTTCGCCAAACACTGCATTGTTGCCACACAAAGCTAAGAGTGTTATGTTTAGTAGGACGTCATCTGGGCCGCATGAGTCCTGCTTACTTCTCCGGCTTATTCTGTAGCTTAGCAGTAACCCATTCAGAACTGAATGTAAAGCATATTTCTCTTTTCTTAACCAGGACAGTGAGCTACTTGAAGACACTCAAAATTAGCTGCCGACAGAGTGCTAGGAATAAAAACCTTGTCTTACGTGACGAGGTTCAAGAAACTAAACTTATTCAGTTCAAAATGCTGTTGTCTTTGTGCAGAAATGACACATGCCTAAAAACTCGCTGCATGCTCTAATTCATCCTCTCAGTAACCTGATGCCACCCACAGCAAACCGACCCTAAGATGGCACCTTCTGAATGTAATATAGTAGACTGAACTGCTAGATATTTTGTTCAGACGTTCAGATATTTAGAAAAAATTCCTGAGGCATTCAATACGGCGGTGTCAATGGATGAAGTCAAGCAACCGTTCGGCGCATATCATCTCGTGAAATTTTCGATTGACGACCATCCATACCAACAGCAGAACACGCGTTCTGCCACCAACAATGAGTAGTCCACATGCCTGTGGCCGTGAAGCTTGTTGGTAGCCACTCTCTCCAATATCTTTATGTTAAGTTTATTGCCACTTTTTTCAAAAAAGTGTCCCATTTTCTACGGCAAGTCCCCCAGCGTGTGTAGCGTATATACATGCCTGTCTGTGTCCAGGTTGTATGAGCCCTGAACATCACAAGCCACTTTGACTGGCTTACCTCTATTACCTCACTCCTCTCACGTTCTTACTAATCACATTGGGAACATATAGTTCTCACATGCCTCCCGAATTGCCATATTTTTGACATTTTGACCTGAAAACAAATCCTCATTTATCCAGTGCTATCGTCCTGGCATCAGAACTTGCGACTTTTTTTCGAAAAATCGGCAAGCCAGCCATCGAAGACTCACGGAACGCCGTGATCTCCGGCAAACTTACTGAAACTACCTAGCACGGAATCTCGGAAGGACTATTATTGCGGATTAGAATATGTGCTGGTATTCTGCCGCAGAGGGTTCTGCTTCTTGGGAGCCAAATGATAATTTCCACTCAAGTCATGCAATGCGACGTTGCGGGGTTGATACGTGAAATTATAAACAGCTAACACAAAATCGTTGGGCGTGCGTGCTACCTGTTGAGAATAAATGAAAAAGGTCAAAAATTACCCCGTGTCTGTCGTTGGGCGTATATGAATGTTATGCTTATAACTGCTGCGTGCCAGCTATTGATTTTGTCAAGGTTCGTTGCGTTATTTTGTTATTGCTGAGCGTTGCTCGATGTTGAAAGGTGACCCTGCGCTTGGCTTTCTCCCTCAAATAAAATACATTACTCATCTTTGTTCTTACACCATCTACTTTGATTGTTTCCCTTACCCCTATTTAGTCCGAGACCTGTAGGCTTCTAAATGCCGAAATTGCACATTTTTCTTCCGTATTCTTCTCGAGTAACATAAGACTCCCGTCGTTTCTCGATGCATGAACATTCGTTTTGCTCTGATCCAACCAGTGACCATTTGTTTGAGTGAGCTCAACCCATTCTGTCGTCCACCATTGTTGATCGGTGCCTGGCTGTCGATTTGTTGTGCAGGCACTTTCTTTCGTTGATTTCTGAGAGTTTCCACAGTTGAGGTGAGAGACTCTACTTTCTTGCACATTGATTCAAATAGTACCGTATTAAATCCAATTGGTACGAGCGCCTTCTTGTTAACCGTTTCAAGGATAGATTATCTCTGTCGTTGAACATTGAGAGGCATTTGCGGGATCAACGGATTACGCGTAACTGAGTGTGAACTTGAATCGTTGGCGAACGATTCAATACGTACTGCCCATGCCAAACCCCATGCCAAGATATATTTGCATGCTTCTTCTCGTGCCGACCGGAATTTCAAAATGTTCGAAAACTTGGTGATGTACAAATCAAAATTACTGCGACGGTCATGACCGCCCAACTGATTCGTCGCCGTAAGCCAGAATCGAGGTTTTGCGAACATTGCCACTTTGTGTCTATAGGTGCGTCTACAGCGGCACAGAGTTAATGGCAGCGCTGTTTTAACACCCAGTCTCTTTAAGCATAAACCATTTAAACTTCGCTCCGGTGTAACACGGGAACGTGTATAGTGGAACAACTAAGTGGATCAGGAACATTACAAGCCCACTTGCTATCAGTTACAGTGATTGTTCAATGTAGACCCCAACAAACTGTACGCTGTACGCTGGGAGAAGTTCCCGCTTGAACGACAGAGATTCCAACGAATCTTATTTCTCTGATATACTAAAGAGGATGTTGCCAACGTTAGACAAAAACAACTGTGTTTACATACTTCCAGAAGGCAAGACGCAGGTGGATGAGATGTTGCTGTAAATCAAACAAGTGACAGATAACTTCTATGTACAACGAACGTAACAGCACAAAAACTGTGCAAATTCAGGTTACGAAGTAACAGAATTTGCATGACACCCAGGTGGAACAGTAAACTAAAGATACGCTCTCAACCAATGAAGCGGACGATGAGTGATAACGGTCATCTCTGTTAGCCATCTCACTGTCTGGCCGAAGCTGATGTGTGACATGCAAGATTCCAAGTATGGGGTGTAGGTTTCGGAATGGTTTCTGACACCAAACATAGGTTGCGAAGACTGAGTGAAGTTCACGAGTCTGTAAATGAGCATGTTACCTGAAACCATCTATATGCGTAATTTCTGACGTTCCTGAGAGGGACGTGGAATCGTGATCCACATGAGCAACGTTTACTCCGTCAATAAGTGTTGGGTAAAGTGTGTCTTTGCAAACAAACGTTCAGAAAGAATCGTCGTATGGAGTGTGTCTACGTGTCCTAATCAAGCTCACGCGAATGAAAACAAACGAGTAAACCGTCGGATCGAGGTGACTTTCTTCAAAGCACACCAGTTTCCGTGGAGATACAGGTTGGCACTGCCACCCCTGATTACTTGAACGAATGACATAGGCCGCGCCAGAGCTCAGAGTTGCCAGAGTATCAGGTAGCAGTTCCTCCGGAAGAGGCAATGTGCAACCATAAGTGAATTCTGCCGAAGTACTTCCGACATCTTCCTATACAGTCGTTCCAGATCAAGAAGAGAAACAGGCGATCGATCGGGTCATTTGCCCAGTTGCTAGGGAGAGTGATTACAATTGATGAAGGAAACTTTCGACTATATAGTTTAAAAAGGCAGATGCGCAGTGGCAGTTTTCTGCTGACATCCGGAAGGGCGATTGTAGTCATAGAAGAGAGCTGATGAAAAATGAGATCCACGGTCAATGGTGATCATGGCCCGAACACCAAAGTTCCACCTCTACCACTCCACAAAACTGTGCGCAGTGACTTCCGTCAACGTGTTATCCAGTTAACCGGCAACAAGCCACTTCACGAATTAGTCCACGCATGTTAGAAGATACTCACGACAGTTAAAAAAAGGGAAGTGCACACAAACATCGCTATGGACGTAATTGAAGTTCCCATCTAGTGAAGCAGGCATCTCAGTGGTAGTAATGTTATGACGGTATACGTAACCATGCTGACACATCAAACACTGTTTAGCCAAGTTATGAACGTCATGGTGAACTCTGGACCAAGCGTAGCGTTCACCCATAGGCTTCCTGTGACACTGACAGGAGGCGGCTGAAAACGTTGAACTGATAACCGTACGGAAGGAGCGGTTGAGATTTGCTGGTGGATGCGTCTCACGAAATCATTCAATATGAGTGGAACAAAAGCGGATCATGTATTTTCAGAACAGGGTTGGCACGATTTTGGCGGAGTTCTGAAATGCCGATCTGGGGTTTTGCCGGTGCAAGAAGGTCGGCTTCACTTGCAGATATTTGGCTGATATTTGGGCGTGACAAGGCGTCCTCTACGCAATTGTCGGAGATGTCGGCACAACGGACATCAGTAGTAAGTTGACAGATAAAACTCAGGCAGTCTCTGGCTCTCGAAGAGCGCTTGTCAAGAATGAAATAGAATGCAGACGAATATTTTGCAATTGGTGAAAACGGTGCAGTTTCGACCCTCCAGAAGAAAGCGGAAGCTCCTAATATGAAGATAGTTGGCCACTAACTCCCTACCAAAGTTGCTGTAGCACGTGTGCGCCCGTGAGAGTTTTCCAGAGAAAAGAGACAAAGCATTTATGTAATCGTTCTTGTTCTCCAGTAAAACTGCCAACAGCCGACAGGGGCACAATAAACCTCAGTGGGGACGATGGGCGTTCTGCCTGACCATAAGCACGACAGTGCAGTCGCCTTGGGCAAAGCACTTTGGGAGCCAGAGTTGAAGCGTCAGCTTTAAATATGAAACCTTGTTTGTGAATGATTTTTGAAAGGTCCGTGAGGGGCGTTAAAGGCTCTGAGAACCCTGTAGTGAGCCGATGATAGTAACTGACGCTACTTAAGTGATTCCGGGGACTTATCAGAGATCGTGACTCTGGATAATATCTGACGACACTAATTCTCTGCAGAAAGTGGTGGGTGCCATTGGGGTCAGTTGAATTTTGAGAAAGACCCAAGGATCTCACTCCAAATATGCACCTCGTAAGGTCAAGCAGCAAACTGTGCAGTAAGAAAAAGGGCAGAACCTTTGAGTAACTCTCAGAACCGGGGATTGCGCTGTTCAGTGTCTTCATTCGCCACAAGGTTTGATCATTCTAGATGTACACAACATCAGTACCACGCAGTACTTGATACATGAACCTCTTGGAAGTTTGAACGGCTTACTTCGAGCAAGAGGTTGTGCGGATTATGTCGTAGCTTTCATAGTGGGCGGTGGTTGCTGTCGCTGCCACGTCCTCCTGGAACATTGGGACTCGACGGTAGGCCTGAAGATTAGATGGTACTACGGTTCAACCCGATTGGAAAGTTTGGGTTGTGAGGAATGAAGTGTCGATCCGGGACAGAGCACGGTCTACCAAATGGACGCCGGTCATTCGCTGAGTTCATGGTAGGCTTGGAAAGGAGTGAGGTCAGTGGGTTATTTAAAGGTTTATTAACGTCGTAAGAAGTGTTCGGAGTCTGTTTTAAATGTTTTGATTTTCTTCCGTGAAAAGCGCTGAGAAGTATAAATATGATTGGTCCTTTGTTAACGGAGTGGTGAGAGACGTCTTAGTTAGGCGGTAATGCCAGATAACACGGGTTAATAGACAATGAAACTTACCGGAGGGCTGCAAATTGCTAACTGGTAAGGCAAGTGCAGTCCAGTCCGACCGACTGACTCAGCTTCAATATGTAGACAAAAGTTGATCTTGCTATCGGTCCATTTTTGACTAAAGGTGACAATGGTGAATCCAGCCGATAATGTTTGCGAAGCACGTCTGAATAAGCCATGTTAGGCAGAACTTCAAAGTTTGGCAACGGAAAGCCAACGGAACAACCGCGGGATTGATACTTTGTGAAGAAACACAAATCATTATTCATTTGGGCACTTGCGGCAGAACGCGTTCTAATTTAACGGAACTTGTCCCGCTTAAAGACTGAGACTAGTGGGTACCTGTAGTCTCCAACTTGTTTTGGTAAGAGCGCTCTCACAGCCATGCTTGATGCAGGTACAACTGGCACTAGAGAGGCGGACGGATAATTTTGTGAGGGCATTGCTATGATAACAATAGCCATCTTAAAATCACTGTATGCGGCAACCGTGAATGAAACTGAGTGTACCTTGTTCCCAAATGTGTCAGCGAGTGGCCGGGTTAGCTGGAAACAGTTAGGGGATGAGAAGACAACAAGTATTAACTGGACTGTTCGACAATCGAAACTGTGTAAACACCGTGAACTCCAGATAGTTCACTGTTGCTTGTATCTCAAAGAACAAAGATTCTGTCTCTGCCATAGATTTAGCATGGTCCGGGATGGTTATAGTGGACATTCCAGGCGAGCACTTAGTGTATTCCCCCCACAACGTGACGAGCTGGCAAATAGCAAGCTCTGATGTACACAGAGTCTTCACTGTGACAAATTAACGACCAATATATCATCGGAATGAAAATGAACACTGCTTAGTTCGTGACTGACATCGTAAGTGAGACTACAAAATTTTGGCAGCACTGCAAAGGAGAAATGGCACGCATAACGAACAGAAAAGTTTGAATGACGCCATAACTTTCAGTTTTGACCTCTCCCCGGGAGCCACCATAATCTGGCTAGCACGCGCAAGTCGGTTTTGAATATTGGATCCCTGGGGAGGCTTACCGTCAGGCCATGAATGTAAGGAATCGGGTGCTTTTTGAGGTTGGCGCGTTGTTTAACGACCTGCGGTCGTCGGGCGGACAGTAGCCGTTACCTGCCTGTTTGGGCGACATGTGAATCGGCGACCTCATTGGACTACTGGACAAATGGATAAGGCAATCTTCAGTTCACCGTAAGCTAGGCAACATGGATAACTGTAAACTGGCGGCCCCATGTGGCATTATGTGGTGCGAGGTCGGCGTCAGGGTGGACGGCTTGTTAGCGGGTAAAATCAGCTATGAGATAAAAGCTTTCTGTACGGCCATAAAGCCCGTGTTGATCTGATTAGGGTCATGTGTGACTGTTTACCGTCAACGTTAAATTGCGTCGAGATATCATTACGACGCAATGGACGCAATTCGACCGGCAGACAGATGTGTATGAGAAAATTTATGCCAGTGATAAAGAAAAGAATACCAGAGGCAATAACCTCGCAGCGAAAACCTTTGATAGTTTGAAATACACATCATGAGCTGCAAATACACTTAACTCAAGCACGGAGCTGATTTCTAGGCAGCGACGACAACATGGTGGCTGAGCGAAGGATGCTGTAAAGTAAACGGCGCTGTTTACAACGTAATTATCCCTATGGTTTAACAACAACAAATTTACGGTTACGAATTACAATCACGACGAAATCACGGTGGAAACTAAGGTCCCAGCCCAGTAGTTGAAGACTGAACGTTCCAAGGGAGTCCTATATACAGCTGAGAATGTGGTGTCACATTCCGATCGAGAGCCCTTTGTCAAGTGTGGGTTGACGTTGAACTCTGCTGTTGTCTTGATTAGAACGCTAATTCCAGAGGTCAAAACTATGAAAAGTAAATTGCAACGGATTTGTTTTTGGTTTCTGGCTGTCATTGCTTAAACTTGTCGAATTTCTAGCTCGGAAGTTTGTTACTTGGCAATCAAACGTAGATTGATAGCTTGAGTAACTAACTGTTGGCACGAAGTCATCCCAATTTACTCCGCGACTGATCAGTTTCTGTGTTTCGTTTTAGTGTATCGTGCTCACGATATTTGTTAAGTGTTTCGTGGCCAACAAATCATTCCCAGGGTCGTTAGTAACTGCTTGCCTAACTGATGGGAAAGACGGACCGCCTCAGAAGCGTTCGTGTATCTCGTTCACCAAAGCTGCTAGGTCACCCAACGGACGTAATGGTATTGTGGAAAGCAGTCCCTGAGTACACTCAGGGAATCATAACAAACACAACTCACATGAGAGAATCTCTGAGAGCTGGGACTTCCCCAGCACACGCTGGTGGCATATTGTCGTCTGACTGTAACCTGCGGAGCGGTTGCATGAAAGACGTGTTCTGTGACGGCTGTGCTTTCTAGAGACCTTACTGCGTGCAGAATCATAACAAATGACTGGTTAGCATAGTAAGGTATCGCTAACAATGTTTAGTATACCGCGAAGGAGGTGTGCGCTAATCTGAGTAAAGCTCCACGGATCACTTTTTATAAGTCAGTTGACATACTCATTTTGTAACGGTACAAACCGCGACTCTGGACTGAGAGCACGGGAAGCAGGAACCACATGACGTGTTCAGAGGAAAGAACGACGAAGGGCTCGAAGTTTCCCCATTGTTATCGGTGGCTACTGAGAAATGACATGGAATACGGTGCACGATTCAATAATTCACTGAGCCAGAATATGTCATGGAATGTAGAACCTAACCGGTCTGGCCAATGTGTGACTTGAAGCAAATCGAAATGACCGGTTCCAAATAATATCGTAGGTAAATGGAAGGTATGTTGGCTCTACAAAAAGTAGACGAGCCAGCGAACCGGCACTAAGACGAAACGCTAATGAACTATAACAGTAGACCAGCCTGAGGTGTGAGCCGTACGTATGGGTGCGCGAGATACCCGTGAGTATCCCTTCTCGCTCACGCAAATATTTGAGCATGCGACGACCCAAAAGGAGGAGGATGCAAATGGCAACTGATATTCAAGCTTAACCAACTATTACAACATAATTGCAGCGGTGTATGTATGACATTGGTAACCCAATTGATGACGGAGAACTGCTCGCCTGCTAGTAGGCTTGAGAGCACCACATTTCATTTGAACCCCGACGACTCAAGTTGTGAAAAGGAATAGTCTCATTACACCCTGCATTATATTGCTGAAGAACAGTAGGGTTGGTTCCAACAAGGAGTATATTTCCGCGGGCCGGCGGTTCAGTGAGCGAGGATAAGATTGTTTTCGTACGTATAACAGGTTTCTTCATATTAACCGATGAATTATCCTAAAACCCTCGTGAAACCGGACGTCAAGTGGTTGTTCGAGCAACGTTTAGTCCTCTCGCAACCTCTGTCAATATGTTGGATCCACGGTAGTCACGTCTGTTAGTAACGAGCGTCCATAAATCCTGAGCCCCTCTAGCAACCAATGCGGATCCAAAAAGGAAGACAGTCGTATTGGCGAGTTTCTTGTTAATAAGGTGCTAATGTTTAAAAACAATATGATAAACCAAATAGTGGAAGGCAACAGCAAACCTGGACATTGAATCCACCATGTATATGTGTTCCGAGATTACCCGTTTTGCGTCAATATGACCGAATGCAACAATCACGTAGTGGCGAAGCGTTCAGGCTAAAATGAAACCAGGGTATATATAAACAAAGGTCCGGCGATGGAAAGTAAGGAAGAGAAACCACGCTGAAAAACTCTTTACAAGTAAACGGTATCAAGATTTAATAATACATCAAGATCCGCATTCGCATGAAAAATGAATTATCACGCGCGTAACTTGAGCGGTAGTGTCATATTGTGCGAGAAGCTCGTAATCGGTATAAAGAATTCCAACGTAAGGAGATGAATCAATGAGGATGGAATAAATGCAGCAGGGCCCTTGGCCACCAAAATTCTGTTAACACATTGCAATCATCAGACACTCATGCATGCAGCTACTGCAACACCGGCACCTGAACTCAGCATGGTTTTCATGCACTCATTTAGCTGCGGGTTGAGTGTGTATCGTGAACTGGTTCTGTTTCACCCAAAGCTCACTCGTTGATGACGCCACTACCCTCTGCTCCTTCGAGAAGACATACGGATCTTCTGTCTCTCTTGACGGTATCGCCCTCTGTTCTTAAATACACCATGTGGACGTGATTGTTGGCACCCTCCACTACTTCACTTACCACAGCTTTGAGCCAAACGCCTATGAGCCGAGGGCCTCCAATGAGTAGTACAAGGTGACCAACCTTCGTCCACTTATGATGCGTCCGGACGTATGGTAGGTACCGTCTGACCCAGCGTTTCCAAAACACACTAGTCAGGTGTTGAGCCTGCTTCCACCCATCCGTGTACGCTTCTAGCAATGTGATATGAGCGCATGGCACGCCCGGGTTTGGTTTTATGAGCAACAGATCGTTTGGTCTTAGAACCAAGGAACCGTACGGATCATCACAGACTGGAACTAAAGTTCTGTCATTGAGAATTCTGTCGACCTCAATTAAGTAAGTGTAGAGACTCTCGTCCGACATTACTCGTTCCCTTGCGACAGCCTGCATGAGCTGTCAAACTGTGCGACTCATGCGCTTGCATGTTCCACCCCAATGGCTAGCAGCGGAAGGAGTAAAGTGCCGATCGATACCACGGACCATCAGAGCCCGATGGATTTGTATCTTGCTCTAAGCTAAGTAATTCCCCTCTCAACTCTGATTCCGCGCCCACAAAGTTGGATCCGTTATCACTATACATGACTTCCGGCACACCCCGACGTCCAATGAACCTCATTAGAGCCATCAGTAAGAAGTCCGTTGACATCGATTGTGCTACTTCCAAATGTATAGCTCTTGTCCTTAAACACTTGAAGATGCAGCCATATCTCTTACAAATGCTCCTCCTATTTCGAATCACAAGAGGTCCAAAATAATCCACGCCACAGGCTGCAAGCGGGGCACCACCAGGTGTCATGCAATTGACATGTAGCGGGGCCATCACTTGTTGGCACGGCTTCGTTGCCAATACTTTACACTTCGTACATTTCTGCAGAACGCGGCGCACACTAGCCATGCCCTTGACAATCCGAAACCTCCTTCAGATTGATGATTAGACGTGAATAGCCCCCATGTGACCTTCGATCCCGTGATAGTGTCTAATAATCACATCCGTAACAGTTCCGCGGGGCGGCAGTATCATTATTCTCGCGCTGCTAGGCAGCCCGGTCGAAACCCTTCTACCAGGACACAGAACATCGTTTATAGCGACAGGCTTTAGTCGGGCTAGCGTACCCAGTCGACCTTTGGACTGTTCTGTACAGCTCCTAGCATAGGCGCTTTGTTGCTCCAGTCGGACGATGGATTCACAAGCTAGGTCCAATCCTAACTCACGCAAAGGGCCCAGCATAATGGAACACTGTCGACCGACCTTCATGCAAGTGAAATAATTCTTGAAACGTGTTAACCACAATGCCGCCCAGAGTAGGGCGACCAGCGAGAGTAACGCGAAACAAGCCCCACGTATCACTGCGCTCTACTAACACTTGCTAATACCAGCACCCTCTTTACCTCGAGTTCCTCAGCTTGAATCGGCTCGAACGACTTGTCCGGTGACCACGAATCCTCATGTTCCCATAGAAAGGCTGAACCACCTAGCCACGCGTAAATTTCTTGAGAACTAGCATCACAGGTTCCTCGCAAAGCTATGGCTACCGGGTTTAACTCGGACGGAATGTGTCGCCATTGACAGTCCTGTGTATAATCACAAATAAGTTGGACACGGTTAGCTACAAATGTGACAAAGTGACAAGAGGTGTTTTTCTGGTACTCCAACACGATGACGGAATCTGTCCAAAGTGTCATGTTATTAGAGGTTAGCTTGAGTTCACTTACTATGAATCTCATAAGTTTATCCGCCAATAATGCGGCTGTAATTCCAACCATGGGATAGGCAAATTCCTTAAAGGTGCAACACGGGACATCCCCATCAAGAAGCAACAAAAATGCTACAATCTCCCGAGACTTCTCGGAGATAGCTGACAGCTCCATAACCCATCTCGGAAGCGTCGGAGAACATATGCAACTCCGAACGTGTCGGCGTCCTCCAATGGGGTCTGATATAACGCTGTGCTGTAACCGAGTCTGTCGACGCTACACCCCGTGACCACCATTCCTACTCACTTGGACACCTTTCGTCTAAGGGTGTATTCCACCAAACATTTGCGCCACATAAGCCCTGGAGAAACTTCCAACCGCGGAAAACAAGCGGAGCAATTAACACCAGTGGGTCGTATACCGACGCGATGCAGGCTAACAAGCCTCTCCGAGTGAATGGCTTCTTCAGCAAAGATACGCAAAGCTTGAATCAGTCATCCGATTCGTGCTACTGGACTCTAATGGCCTCCTGATGACTGCGTTCACCTAGGTCAAATGTTGCTTACACAGCTGCTCTTTTGTTCGGTGGTATATCCGAGAGCGCCTCTGCTATGTTATAATTCCACTTTGCTAGTTCCAGCCCACCCAAGGGAAGCATTTCGCGCAAATCAGACGCTACACATATGGCGTTTTCAAGTGTATCCACTGATACGAAGCAGTCGTCGACGTAAAAATTCTCAAACAAAAATTGGTTAGCCAGCTTACTAAATCATTGTCCGTCATCAATTGCGGTCTTTCTGAGTGCATATGACGCACAGAAGGAAGAAGTAGCCCAGGTGAGCCAGATATCGGTTCATTACTCCACTAAAGAAAGCTTAGTGCCCACCGGTCCCTTTAAGGTACCTGCACCTGCAAAAACATTTCCTCTCTGTCTGAGGACCAGGCTATCAAACCCTTTTGGAACCGTATCAACACACCCGCTGAGTTATTCATTAGGACTGGCCTCTGCAGCAGCACGTTGTTCAAATAGGTTTTCTTGTTTGTCGCTGCGCAATCGAATACTATTCTCACCTTCCCGGGTTTACTCGAATTCAACACCGGCAAAGGGTCTTGTCCTCGCTAGTGTCAACCCTGGATATATAACCTCTGGCCACGTGTGCCTTGGTAATCTCGCTGTATTTACGTGCTGATTCAGTATCGTGGGAAAGTCCCCTTCCTAATAAATTCAGACGTTTCTGAGCCAACCACCGGTTATTGGGGAGGCCTACACTGTCAAACCGCCACGGCGAGCCAATCTCATACCGACTGTCCTTCAACGTGCCTGTGGACTATACAATACGCTCAGCTCACTGATCATCACATGAATGAACCAACTCTTCGAAAAGTCCGCGCTCGACAAACTCTAGGTCGAACATACGCTGAGCCAACCGTACTAGCTCAGCACCCCTTAAGCAATGAACTTCAGCCTTGCTGTTTGCTAAGTGGCATGGGACCTCGCAAATTCTACCCCAAGATGGTTTTTACAGCGTGTGGCTGACGCCTGCTTCCTGCCCGCTAATCTATTACTAAATGTGCTTCAGGAATTTCGCAATCTGTTAGCAGCCCAACTTTACCCTCTCTCAACGAGGTGATGGGCATACCAGCTAAGTGGGACTACCGATGAACGTCATCCTCGGATATGGTTTCCGCCCGTTCAAGCGGACCACCCTTGTCAGTAAAGGCCATGTTGACTTTGATCATGCATCCATTATCTGAAGATTCAACTTCCAAACTCAGTGCTTGGTATTCGACAGTAGCGATCCTATTTAATGTACGGATGCTAAGCGTTCGTCTACGTGCTGGCAGCCCTAATCGCTCAGCTTAAGACTCATCTATGAGTGTGGTATCGGACCCGTTATCTAGAAGGGCTTATGTTTCGACCGTCCCCGCTGCCCCAATTAATCTGGCGGGCACGAAACCTAGATGAACACCTCTCTCATGACAAGAGGTGGCCCCACAGGATAATTTTTCACACAGAGAACGGCAGCAGGCAAGCTCATTGACACGGCTGTCCTCGAAGAAGCTTTGGCCGAATGGCAGTCAGGAGAATGTTCTTGCAAATCATCTGTGTCTACTTCAATTAGCTCGGTCATTGTAGAAGGACTGACAGCTTTCACCCAGTTGTCAGATAGATCTGGACTTCACCAAAACGGATATATCCAGCACTGTTAATCCCGGACGTCTAGTGGTTGTTCGAGCAACGTTCAGTCCTCCCGCAACCCCTGTTGATATGCTGGATCCACGGTAGTCACGTTTGTGGAGATAACAGCTGAACGCCCAGACCAGTCACCAGCGGAGTGATTCGAGGAAGCGTCCTGGGACCGTTGCTCTTTCTTATGTATATAGATGATATATGTGAATTATCAAACATGGCAAACTATTCCTATTCGCTGATGACATCGAACTTGACTATACTTTTCCTACTGGCGATCTCAATTCTTCTTTAAGAAATATACGGGAGGACATCATGTCATTAGAGTCTTTGTGTCAAACCTGGCTGATGAAATTCTCAGTCAGTAAATCCACCATTGTCGCACACGGTTGTCATATACCAGAGGACTTTATAAAGCTGGATGGTCATGCTATTCCAACTGCCAGTTCAGTCCGCTACCTAGGTATACGTTACTCAAACTCACTCAAATTTGCTGAACATATATATTTCCTAGTACCTAAAACTAGACGAACGATTGGATACATTAGGCACTCATTCTTCTTTCCTGCAACCCGACTGCACCTTTATAAGCTGTGCGTACGACCCTTCTTCTGCTTATCACGTAATTTTGCCTTCCATTCTTGATTCTACGATAAATTCTAACGCGATACAACATTCCACAACGTCCGGAAAATCAAAATCCTGTACTGGTTGGGCAATTCATGAAATTCCGTCGATTTGAGGAAATAACGGAGTCCAGTCCAGAAGATCGTCCATTTCTCCGGAAAAATTGGTACCCGCCTATCTTCCCTCAACTTCCCAAAAGTTTCCACATATATTTCCGAGGTCATCCATATCAACTAATGGCGAAATTATTCGACTATTTATTTTCTCCATCCTGAAATATCCTTTTTCTGACATGACCTTGAACATAAGGCCTACGTTAGCCTTGTGAAGCAACAATTGATGTACCAACTTAACATTTTTTATCAAATATTGACAATCTTGAGAAGTATTGTTTCAGAAGCAAGTGAGCCATCTGCCCCTTCATAAACTAGAGTTTTCCTTTATTATTTTGTCCGTTTTATTACTCTATTTCAATGATTGGTGTCTTGTACTTTTAAAAATTATGTGCACATTATGTAATTCACGTTAAAATATGTGTACTGATCACGCTTATCTGAGCATTTTTCTCACAGATGGGTTGAGAAATATACCATTATTATTATTATCATATATTTTGAGCCACTCTAGCAACCAATTCGGATCCAAAAAGGAAGACAGTCGTATTGGCGAGTTTCTTGTTAATAAGGTGCTAATGTTTAAAAACAATATGATAAACCAAATAGTGGAAGGCAACAGCAAACCTGGACATTGAATCCACCATGTATATGTGTTCCGAGATTACCCGTTTTGCGTCAATATGACCGAATGCAACAATCACGTAGTGGCGAAGCGTTCAGGCTAAAATGAAACCAGGGTATATATAAACAAAGGTCCGGCGATGGAAAGTAAGGAAGAGAAACCACGCTGAAAAACTCTTNTGAGCCCCTCTAGCAACCAATGCGGATCCAAAAAGGAAGACAGTCGTATTGGCGAGTTTCTTGTTAATAAGGTGCTAATGTTTAAAAACAATATGATAAACCAAATAGTGGAAGGCAACAGCAAACCTGGACATTGAATCCACCATGTATATGTGTTCCGAGATTACCCGTTTTGCGTCAATATGACCGAATGCAACAATCACGTAGTGGCGAAGCGTTCAGGCTAAAATGAAACCAGGGTATATATAAACAAAGGTCCGGCGATGGAAAGTAAGGAAGAGAAACCACGCTGAAAAACTCTTTACAAGTAAACGGTATCAAGATTTAATAATACATCAAGATCCGCATTCGCATGAAAAATGAATTATCACGCGCGTAACTTGAGCGGTAGTGTCATATTGTGCGAGAAGCTCGTAATCGGTATAAAGAATTCCAACGTAAGGAGATGAATCAATGAGGATGGAATAAATGCAGCAGGGCCCTTGGCCACCAACATTCTGTTAACACATTGCAATCATCAGACACTCATGCATACAGTTACGTCAACAACCTTTGTCCGCCACCCCATTTTGACACTAAGAAATTAGTTATCTCTTCCCTACCATGGGTGTGTACTGAAGCAGACGGAAGTACTATGTATCACTGCCATGTCACCTCACTTGAACAATATACGGAATCACCGCCGTGGCATCATTCAGTGTCAAACACAAGGAAGGTTTTTTTATCCAGTTTCGTTTTCTAAATAACTAGGTCATGGTATTTCAACGGTGCAAACCATACCTGATGCTCCTACCATAGCAGAACACGCTGAGGAAACTTTTACACTCAAAATCAAATAGTGAACATTCTTCTTAAGGTTACGGGAGATTGACACCACGTTTTCCATGCATGGTGACGCACCCTACTCTCACGGACTTTTTATGCTGGCGAGGTCGTCTTGATGTCGGGAGGTGTAGAAAATGGCGGTTGCTTTTCTCACGGATGCCAGTGCTGCTCAGGTTAACGGGAACAACTCTGAGGTGGTTGCTCAGAAAGTTCATCAGCGCCTGTTTGCTGAAGACTTCGCAGTTAACTGAGCGGAGTGACTTCATCAAGAACGGCAGATGAACTGGTCAGATGCCGCGCACAATTCAGAATAAAGAAACACGTCGTTTAGGAACACTTGCTCCAGGCTTCATGGTGAACCACCTTCAGGTTACCTCACCGAGTTACTCAGTAGACAGTTTTGTCAAGAAGCGGTTCAGCGAAGCACGTGTTCTGGCGGAATGAAGGGTGGAAAGACCAAATGGCAGAGATAGGGCTCTAGTGGCGTTCAGTGTACCGACCTCCTCCACATCTCATACCAAAAAATATTGCAAATTTAAAGATTATCGTTTTATGTTCACAAAACAGTTTTTACGTATCAGCCACTGATAAGACTGCAGTGTGCTGCCAGTGAAAATTACCGAACCTCCCAGCGAGATTTACCCAACTGGATACCGTTTGTGGTTCATGGGTTACTCAGAACCAATCACAAAGTTCATGCGTTTCTTCGCGTCAGCCCTAAGGTTTGCTGCTTAGGGTAAACTATAGGACAGTAACTGAGTGTGTATATTAGGCATATTAATTTCCCGTCCCAAACACTCAGTGATTCCGCAAGCTAAGCTCGGTCTATTCACAACGTCTGCTCCTCATTAATGTTTGTCTTACCCATTTCTACGCCCAACTTCCGCTAATTGGAAATCCCTCACGTTTTCCGTCTAGCGCGCTACACACATGACGGCTGCTTGCTGTACAGTAACTTTCGCCCCGGTCTTGACAATGAATATACTACTGCGCTAATTGTTATGTTCTAAATTATCTCTATTGAGTGACTCACTGAACCCAGAGCAGAGCCTTGTGGGAGAGTCTTCACAACATGCCGCCCCAACACATTCAAGATAAAAGGCTACAATCGAGGATGACGTTGTGGTTAGCTGAATCTTGTGGCGCACGGTGACCAGTGAGCGTGGTGCTACATTGGTCTTATTGGTAAGTCTAACTTTTAACAACATCGTGAGTAGTATGTTTCGAGGGCTACCTCATCTCTGTGCTGTCCGGGCGATTGTGTTCTCGTTCATCTGGAGCAGCGAATTGCATTTTGTGATACTTGTGTGGAACTCCTAGAAGTGCACAGGATTCGTTGGCCCCAATTAAGACTGACACTCTAAGCTGTGTTTTACTTCTGCGTCAGCGGCATTCTGTTAGCTATATCGGTGTTCGATTAATGATAATGTCACCTCAAGGTACTGTTAGGGACATGGTTATCAGGTACTACCATGGGATAAAAGATCGCATGAGAGCTATACGCTTCTTCTTGCCTATCCGAGGGAGATTCTAGATTGTCAAGGAAATAGTTAGTCTGCGTCAAATGGGGATACCACGGCATCAGGCGTAAAGCGGTGTTGTCAAAGCATTGCCAACAAGTGGCTGCCCCGCCTCCTGTTGATCGCGCAACAGCCAGTAGTTCCAAGTTCACAGCATGTAGCGTGGAGTATTTTGGACCCCTGGTGGTTCGGAATAAGAGAAGAGATTGTGAACCTTATGGTTTTCCGCTAGCTCGTTCCAAAGCAGGAGCTAGACACTAGGGAGAAGCGCAGTCGACATCAACGGACTCATACTTACTGGCTCCAGCGCGATTCACTTATCGTCGAGGCGCGCCGGAATTCATCTACATCGATAACTCGTCCTACCTGGTGGGCGCGGAATCATAACTGAATTCACTTAGAAGTCACTTGTTTTCGACCAAGAAAAAATCCATCAAACTCAGGCGGTTCGTAGTATCAGCTGAAATTTTAAGCATGTCGCACCATGCGGCGAGTCGGGCAGACCGTCGTTAAAAAACAAACGCTCTCGTATCAGAACCTCAGCATTTGTGATTGAAGTCGAGAGGAGCTTGAATGACCGACATTTGGTTCTACTCTACGACGATAAGGACAGTCCATAAGTTTAACTCCCAAACGGCCCGTTGCGTTTTAGACAAAATCCGGTCTGCCGCCCACCCACACGCGCTGCTAGACAGACCCGTGAGAAGATAAACACAAGCGCAACACTTGACCAGCGTTTCATTGGAAAGGCTGATTTCAAGAGTACCTACCATCTATCCGGGAGCACCTCGAATGAACCAAGGTCAAGTGAAACGTAAAGGTTGGTAAACATGTCCCACTGACTAGAGGTCCTAGACTCGCTGGCGTACGACCCGAAGCCGTGTTTAGTAGACTAGTTGAGGGTGCTAACAACCGCGCCCACGAGATGTAACTGCAAACAGACATTGAAATAATGAGCAGATATAATAATATTAATAATAATAATAATGGTATATTTCTCGACGCACTTGTGAGAGACACACTGAGGAAAGCGTGATCACCGTGACGATTTTTAAGCATATACATATTTGAACACCAAATTTGAAAATTGTACAACGAGTCAGCTATGTGAGTAGAGCAACAGAACAGACAAAAACAGACATTATATGAGGGAAAAATTCAAGTTTAGGCGGAAAAACTTGAGCTTCGTAGTTCTGAGAAAATAGTGCTTGGGGTCTGCACAATTCGATAAAATAATTGATTTGTTACACCAATTTGGACTTCACAAGGTGATCGCTGGCCTGATGCTCAAGGTCTTGCCAAAATACAGTAGTTGGAGGATGGAGGTGTATCGGCGGATTATGCCTCTTCGGGCGAGCGGGGAACAACAATGTCGATGACGATCAAGACTTGGAAGCTAGGGAGCTAGGTCACTGCAGGAACTCAACCCGCGGTCACCATAGTGTTGGAAGTCTACACCGCGCTGGGGTACCTGTGATGTAGTAGCTGGCTATGTTAAGTTAGTGACGGCGGTCGTGTGCATAATACAAAGTGTGTGGCCACGCCTAACGTATTCATGTAGTCCTTTCTTGCTAACTGTTCTTTCACTGGGTATCTTCATGACAGGAATTGCGGGTCTCTTTCGCAAAAAATGACACGGCTATTTGAACCACGCATGTAACAAACTCTCACTACGATAAACATTGACTACAACTTATCACCACGTCTCGATACACCAGCTTGTCGAAGCTTGTCCCAGGCCGTTTACTCCATCCGCACCTCCAGCTTCCCAAGCTTTAAATAATATATATTTCTCAACACATATATGAGAAGCACGTTGGGTTATGCGCGATCATTGCAGATATTTACAAACAATACGAAACGAGGATTCAAACTGTACAACAAATGTAAAACCTGCTGTCAAGAAGGACAAGGTCAAAAAGCAAATGACTGCAGTTTATGAAACTTCGACGCACGCAACAGAAAAGAAGATGGTTCACTTGCTCCACATATTTAGTCCAAAAAAAGTGTGATGTTACACTAATTAACTTTTCACGAGATTGTTTGGGGGGTCGACCTTCTGAGCGGTTAGAGGCCACTTCGTGGAGAACGTCCAAATGCATCTTTGGAGTGTTTCGCTATTGGGGGATAAAGTGAGCGTCCGGAAAATATTAAGATAGGTCGACTTTGGCGATGCAGGAAGGAAAATCCCAAAATCCAGCAAACGATTGGGCAGTCTCCGACGCAGGATTTTGTTTGTTGCTCGATAACGCCGAAAAGTTGAACATCTCACGAACTGTTCAGCTGAGACGAAGTTCCATGAGTCCATCCGTCGAAGAAAAATTTCTTCGTAAGGTGGGCGTTAATGGGGATCAGGAAAAGAATTTAATTTCACGCGTGAGTTGAGAAAGTGTGGGGTGATTTTAGTTACTATGACAAACAGTGCGTATGCGAAATATCTGGACAAAGAGTATATGCAATATTATTATTTTTGCAATAATTATTGGAATATGTAACCCTGTCATTTGCTTGTTGTAGCATTTTGCAAAGCATTCCGGATTTATTCGAGCAAACGGAAAATTGAGTCGACGGTATGAAAGGTCCCATGAAATGTGCGTGTGAAAACTAAAGCTCAAATGACGTTGTTCTGCCAGATTTATTATTAGGCGCCTATTCCGCATTTCCTAGCAATTTGCGCAATGCATATACGTGAATAAACGCATGTCATTGAAGTAATGTTGAGTTGCAAACGGTTTAGTGCGCGTGCCTAATGCTAGATGATTGCGCGAGTAAACCATCCAACAAACCGTTTCAAGCAGGCTGAGTTGAAGGGACTTAGAGAGCTGGGTGATTGGTCACGTAATGCGCATCTGACGGCCGATTGTTTCTCGGACCACATTCAACAAGTTCATCAGAGGACACAGAGAGTTTGAAGACAGACATTGTGTTTGATAACGTAAGATAGCTGTTCAGACCTTGATTTAAACGCTGAATGTTGTAACTGACTGTGAGTACATTTGGAAGTTTATTCCAAATGTAAGAATGATTTAAAGAAGTTTGCACGTATATTTTCCAAGATATCAGATTGGCAAGATGGAACCCTCATTTCTTAGGCTTTATGGTGGGCTGTGTTGTAAGTGGACGGCAAACGCTGTGGTAATCGCATCCGAATGTATGAGTTTATACGGCAGCGTCAGGTTCAACTTTGATCAACGCAACAAAAGTGGGTCAATACCAAGATTTTCACAGCGTTATCTATAGCTGAACTGAGAAGAATATCCTAATAAGCTTGTGGTAAATAATCGTTGAAGGTTTCTAACACAAGCCCATCAGAATTGCTTAGATGGCAGTAATGTTCATGTGCATCTTGGTTTCACTTACTGTTTTCGCTCCGCTATTAGGTGATTTGTTGTACCTGGACCTGTTTAGGTGAACAGCTGTCCCAGCTTATTGGCAGACGTCGTTGGTAGACGTAGCTTAGCTGGATGGATCACTAAACGTTCAGGACCAGCATTAAGCATGCGACGCCCGTTCCATACCAGACTCCCGGATCTAGAAGACTGGAGAACATTAGTCCGGGCGAAACTTGACAAACCCAGTTCATTTGGAAAGGGCATTATTTTTATATAGATGCAATTTAATCTACGATTGCTACTGAGCAAGAAGGCTTCTTGCGTTTTGATTGATCCGTTCACCGCTAAACTCCACGACTTTCCGTCTAGCAACTTGGTTGTTTGAATACGCTGGGCATTCAGACAGCAGCCGATTGCCGTTCTCGTTTGGTTGGCACCGATGGTCCACAATGCCGCCTGTAGCAGATTGTGCATGAACTCTGATCAACTGGATTTTTCCGATGAAGAAACCACATCCATCTAGTCTCATTACCTCCTCCCCTTTCTGGTAAACCCGCCCACTCCTTGTTCTTGATGGATCCCCATGGCTTGCATTACGGGTCTCTCTTCCCAACTAAGTCCGTTTAAACGTGTGTATACTTTTTTTCACCACCCCGTCTAGATTAGAATCCAGTGAGCTATGAGCATGATCACTAATCGCTACACCACGTGTCCAATTTCTTTGGTATTCAGAGACTCACCGAACCCACACCCTGCCTCCTGGAGTAAGACCTGTAACCATTCCAACCTTCCAACGTAAATGTTTTTGTTGCGTTTCTGCGCTAATGTAGGCTCATCCGAGCGTTCAACTCGTCTGGCATATCAGAACATAAGGGCTCACATGCCAACAGGAAACTTTTACGCGTCCAAAGCCCAAATATTCGTCGCACAACGCAAATCGAGTGGTCTCACTCTGCATAGCTCTTTCCGAAAACATCACATATGGGTCTCCCTCTGAATCTCAGGCTACCTCTAGCAACTTCTTGGCAACCTCGACTGCAACTTCGACTTCCTGCTTTGGCGGACATTAGTGCAGAACACTCGTTCGATGCAAATCCTATACGCATCTGCAAAAGTCTTGGATTCCGCGCGAAAGAAATAGAATTCCATCAGCAGATAAGGAGCTTCCCTCATGCCGCAACGAGAAGATTGTGTGCGCAGCTACCGCAGGACTATACCTTTAGTGGTGCTGCTTGGTCAGGCAGTTTCCAAATGGTACGGGGAACTGTCTCCATCCATGTGTGAATATACCGGCTGCAGTCAGCTGTCAAGGCCGATTTTAGGGAGTTCTCTCAGCAACAGCTTTCAATTTGCTTGGCTTGAGTTATGAATTCGGCAAATTTGCGTTTTGCTACATGGTCCCCTATCTTACTGTGAATGCTTGGCCAGCAGTAAACTTATTCTCCCCTCCGAACACGGCTACTCACCACGTCATGCTTCACACGGAGTGGTTCAGTCGACTACTGCAGCAAACATTTCGGAATGGCCATCCATCCTCCATTTAAGATTATAATATCATTTTGAACGAACAGATTCCGGCCTCCGGAAAATGATGGAAGTCATTTCAGCCGGGTATCTCAACAGGTGGCCCCCCTTGTTTCCCTCGAAAGTAAGATGTTTGAGTGACTATCAGTCCAGTTTTGACCCGCAGCTCCACCACCCTTTCCTTCGGCACTACCCCGTAGTCCGTTGGGGCGATGATTCCGAACTCTAAATCATTCGTCGCATCACTATATACATAGGAGCATTGGACAGTATCAGTGGTGTGCATTTGGATTCCTGGCTGATGGACTGACCCACAGTTGTATCTTTGTTATTTTATCGTCATTCTTTGTAGACGTCAAGGTGCGGCACTCGGTGGTTTCTTCACCGTCGCTATCGGAGGTTTGTGGTCTGTCGCGCGATGGATCGCTAAAGTGAATAATCCAGTTCGAAGATTGCTTTAACCGCAGTGTGAAAGACTTAACGGGGCTAATGAACGTCCCAAACGGGGTTTCTGTTAGTTTGAAAGCCATATTTTCTATCGGTGTGCCATCTATATTTGTTAATGTTTCTCTGCAGGTGAGTGTAAATCTTCCGTGATTTCAGCCAGTTCAGGACACCTAATTGCTTCTTCGTCTCTATCACCTTGGAGATGTCGTTTTCTTGTGCACGGAAAAAGTTTGGTTTGAGTTTTAACAGGTTGATTTTGAGCAACTTGACTGGGTAACTCTGAGCAAAAATCTAAGCCCAAAGTAAGCGGATGATTCACTTGGAATGAGCAAAAGACAAATTTTTGAAAATATTTCCATGAATACGTTAATCAAGAGGTGTGTCGATGATACCTCGATTTTTGGTGAACGTGAAAAATTTCATCAAACTTTTAAACTTATCAACCACGTTAAATCAATCCTGGTGATTTAAAGTAATTTATCATGTGACGCCTACCCAGCTACTCAAATAACTCTTATTTAGAGAGTTTGGTTGATATAACTATCTTCCAAATCCAAAATCACCAGAAAAAGTGGTCGAAAGTACCGAACTTCACGCGGCGCTGTTCACTAAAATAACAATGAATGCGCTATCTGTTGTATCTGTATCTGATCCTCATCCACTACATACCTTACGGACAATAACAACGCTAGTGAGAACAAGTCACTCAGTAGAAGCGCATTGTATATTGTCGCATTTACAAGCAATCGGGTCATTTTAATGTGCATGGATGAGTGAGCCGTTGGTCGCTGAAGCCACGACCAATCAGAACACTCTTGGCGCCTTGGCACGAGTGTGGGACACACAGGCGGCCTTGACGCATATACAACACCACCTTCGCCTTAGCTTGAATGGCGGTCAGACCTGTAGCGTGTGTTCTGCGTAGGACAAAATGTAAATTGCCGACTCACGGGAGTGTCCATTGATGCAGTAATGTAGATTAGGTCATCACTTCCAGCCTCCTGTAC
>QNGE01000472.1:42270-57701 GCA_008508345.1 Paragonimus westermani
CATCCACTACATACCTTACGGACAATAACAACGCTAGTGAGAACAAGTCACTCAGTAGAAGCGCATTGTATATTGTCGCATTTACAAGCAATCGGGTCATTTTAATGTGCATGGATGAGTGAGCCGTTGGTCGCTGAAGCCACGACCAATCAGAACACTCTTGGCGCCTTGGCACGAGTGTGGGACACACAGGCGGCCTTGACGCATATACAACATTATCTTGCCCTGAATGTGAATCAGTCGCACACATAAATTACCTGTGAAGAGGGCATTCAAAATGGGGCAACCACGCTAATCCGCCATTGGTCAGCAGTCACCCGTGAATAAGACTCGTAAAAAACATGTACAAATGAAGAAGTATGCGTGTCTAATAATATCAGGAAGGGAAATTTCAACAGGTGGGCAACGGTGGTCATAAAATGAAAAAAGCAAACCCGTTGTGCTGTTACGGTAGAAAATTCGTCATGGTCGTTACTTCACAGAATAGACAAATTCAAATTTAGGATTCGCCATCCAGAGGTAAAAGAACATGCGTCAAAGAATTCGCCATTCCGTGTCATACCAGATAAAAAGAAAAACGTGTGGGCAAACTTTAGTAAGTCCATGACCGGGCCCCAAAAGCCACTTGTGAATCAACTTGAGTTACTCAATCCAGCGTCTGAACTTGAACGACTGCTTCTCTTGCGTACCTCGAATATGAAACCTTCCCTCCAACACAAAAGTTATAGGCAAGTTGATGAGGTAGGTATGAGAAATCTCTTGAGGCCAATCTTGGTTAATTTTGTCATTATCCATCCAAAAATGGAGCACAAAGAAAGATCTGTAAGATTTACTTATTCAATCTACATGTAGATGATGTGTTATTTGTGAATGAAATTAGGGAACATGCCTAAGGGGTTCGGAGGGTATTTATAGAACCGCGAGTTTACATTGTACTGAATTCTGAATATGATTATGATGGTACCTCTCCATCATTGTGCGACCGCTTTACCCGGAAGTCTGGCGGTAATTTGCAACACTCAGTTTATCGCAATTGCACCCGGAATTACCAATACATAAATTAGCAGATTTATGCCAAGATATTACAAAATAGGTTTCATGAAAACTTTATTAAATAGAGCCGGGATGATTTGCAGACAGAACACAATCCAGAGTGAACTGCGGCTAGTTAATCAGGCTTCCTTGAGCAGCGAGTATCTGAAATCGCTGATCTCCAACCTTCCTAGGAAAAGACCTCACCGGCTGGTGGTGCCAAAGTTCCAAGCTGTTTTACGATCGCCATCCAAGGGATCAGTGTCAAGACGTCGGTACAACGCCAATAGGATTTCGCTGTACTGTGGACGAATAATGCCACGGGGGTCGTGCTAACCCACGCCAGAAAACAGGTGCCAATTCCACACATAAAACTTCAGATACTTCCAGTGGCCAGATATCACGTCGTTTACCTATTCTCTTGCAGTTTCCGGGTCTACCTCATAAGCCCAACTGAACGGCAGTTAAAGTTTTGGACCTCGGAATACGTCCCAGCATGAGTGAGGAAACACTTGGCGCCGACGCAAGCTAATACCCAATTGTGCACCCAGCAACCACAGCGCACACCATCGGCATCAGCGGTCTTTTGGAATCTCGTGGAGAGCTACCGCCAGGTCGAGCCCGCGTAAACATTCCGAGAGATTACCGCAACTAATGAGCCCGGTTTCTACTGTATGCTGTGACGGTTGCTCTAAGACGTTGGTGCCGACCTCTGTGTTTTGCAGATCTCTTGTTAGTTTAGCACTGCCAAGTTAACGATGCAATTGACCAAACAGGGAATCGCTCGTGCGTGTGCTTTCCTCGCATGTTTAGTGTTAGTTTTGGCTACTGTTCTCCACTTTGTAGTCGCCCGTTATGTAATACGCACTAGATAACACGCAGAGAAATTTGCCAGACCACAACTCGTGCGGATTTATGTTTCCAACTGATCAACTAAGAATTGTAGGTGAACGGCATTGTACCAAACTGGCAGTTCTGTCGCTTTCTCGCATAACCAGTAAAATTGGGGGAAAATCAAACGAATCAAATAGAGGTGCAGTCCTATCCACCGAGATATCCGATGAAAACTGGCTGCGTGGTCATAAGATTTGTTGATCAAATCCCAGTGCATTCACGGGCGTTGCTGTAGACGCCACTTCCACTCGAACCACTTACCGTGTCGTTCCCTATTGATTTTCCTGGTGTCCTCTGACAACGTTTTCAGTTTGCTACAGACACAAGGCCATTCCTGTCGTTCAGCTGGTTTCAGGCCTACTTCCATCAATTTCCGCAACTCACTGCAGCGTGCTATCTCAGTATGGCCGTGTGTTCTAGCAGAAGGGAATTAAAATGAAGAATTAACATCTGTATCAAGAAGGTTCAATCACTGAGTCCCCTCCGCGTTGCCTGGACAAAAGGAATGCCGACCACTTGTCATCGGTAATCTAGGCTCTGAAAGAGCTTTCCCTGTGACAAGAGCATATGCTGCACACGAAGACCCGGTGGAGATCCAGCCAACTGGAACCTTATTGCTGGCGTCTGGATTAGGAGATGGGAGAGATGTTTCCCTGACAATTACAGTGTGTATGCGCATTCAGGCTATTTGAATATATAAAAGATAGACCTGACAAAAGCACATCTAATATGGTTATGTTATTTACATGTCAACCACTGCGCAAAGAAATTCCACCTCATACTCAATGGAATTTCTCAGGAAAATCCACCATTTAAGAAATGCTCTCACACTTCTGGACAGTACCAGTGATGTTTCACAATACTTCCTCATGGACCACGGGCAGCGAATTAAGCCTTGGCGCTATCCCTAGATGATGAAGAAAGATACCACATACTGAAGCCGTTCACACACTTACCTCCTCCCCGTGCTTGTCGTCGGTGACACATTTTGGATGCGACTACCAATCCGCTTCCGATGGCTAAATAACATGACGATCATAGCCACTACCCAGCTACCTCGCAACTTCTTCCAGTTTACAGGGCTCATAACGCCAGCGCAATGACCACGGATGACAGCGCCGCCAATCAAGTAGAAACTGGTCATCAATTGTCGCTAGTAATTCAAGTATTATGCCACAGGCATCTATGAAAGAACACAAAACGAAGCGTCATTCCAACTATATCCGCTTCAGCAAATACGGTAGCACACTGATCTGGTTGCTGTCCAACATTTTCCCACGATGGTGCACACCAGGGTGCCATGGTGTTCTCAACTTCACTGGAAGAAGTCTAGAAGATGGACCCAGAGTTCTTCAGCAACCTGCAGCGGTGACTGATTTCACTTGTGAGCAATCGCTAATGTTTTCAACGTTTAAAACCCGGGACAACATTTCGGTGGATGAAACACGTATTTGCATCAACCGATACGAATTCTTCAAGCATATCCGCCTGCAGAAAGCGGCTGGAGGAGTCAGCAATGTTTGGTACACATCATGAACAACAGGCAAGCCAAATTGGCAGCGGATAACCGCGGCTGCCGTCCACTTCCCGGAAATACAGAGCTGGAACGCATCTCAAAAATCAGGTTCCATGGGCAGTGGAGAGACAGAAGACGACTGCTGCCCAGTCAAGAGCTGTCCGATTATATCACCGTGAAAAATGCACTCGCAATCGAGGGTGGAGGGGAAATTACAAGGTCAATCAGGACAGCCAGATCTGTGACAACCTATTCCAAACAGGTTTTCTTCTGCCATGTGGCCGACGTTTCTCCTAACCATACACGCCCTAGACTTAGCGTGTCCTACAACCACACCACCACGTCTGCCGACACCAACTTATAGTCCGTTGGAAAGATGGTCTCAAACTCAGAATCATCCAGATGTGTAGGAGCGATGGAGAGTATCGACGAGATGCGTTAGGATTCCTCGCCGGTGAACTGGCTCACAGTCTCACGTTTGTTATCTGCTTATTACTCCGTGTGCCTAAACGCGACAATCAGCAGCTCCCTTGCTGTAGCTGTCAGAGGTTTTCATTCTGCGTGAACTGATGTCATCCTTCCGAAAGGGTGAGCATTGAAGACCTACAAGACAAAAACAACCACCAATAGATCATATACGAACGGTAAGACGTTGGGCAGCCACTGATGGAATTCGTTAGAAAAGAAAAAACAGAAACTGAATTCAATCCACGGGTGACTCCATCACCCAGACGTTGGAACGCCTGCGCAGCGCTACGGAAACCCGAAGGCCTTCGTGAAAGTATGAATAGGCCAAATGGAATGGTGTTTAGACTTCGTGGTCAATGATAACGAGAAATGGCTAGCGCAAGAATGCACGAATCAAGGACACGTAACACAGTGCTTCACGATACCCAAAAACCCCAGAAGAACACAGAAGACCGTGGCCTTTAGCCAAGTATGTATTTGCTTTCAATCCGAAGGCACACTGACAGACCAGCGTCCGCATATATGCAGTTTTTGAACAGCCTTGGGGGACCCTACTTGAATTAGCACATTAAAAGAGAAACATACCATTCAAAGACGAAGAGGAAAAGTGCGCCAGAATTAAGTTTTAGCCCGTTGAGACACAAAAAAATGAAACTTGAAGTTATAGTTTAATTTACAAAGATATCTCGAAAATTAAACTGTTCTTAGGAAAAATTACACTTTTCCCAACAAATGTTGATGGCTGTTTTGGATTTATCATCTTGTGCTACCATTTTGGATAGTAGGCACGAACGCAATCGATGTTGTTGATTATTGTTCTGCTTGCAAACCAAGTAGTCAGATCGTGGAAGTGTGGTAAGTAGTACATATCTGGAACAGTGGCACCGTTCACTCCACGGTAATCTCCGAAATCGTCAATCACCTTCAGTCTTCCTTGGCGTCTTATGCAGAGGAGATTCCTATGGGCTATCGGAAGGGAGAATTATACCCATATCCAGCAGCTGTAGAATTAAGCACGAGTGATTAAAAACTTTTTCGGTGCCAGCCTTCGTGGTCGCTAAACAAAAGTTGATACGGATTATTTTTAGATGTGATGCACCACGTCCGTAACAGCGGCAGGTTGTCCATTCGCCTCACAATTTGATTCTGTAACTTCACGCAGCGTTGCTCGGCTCACCAAGCAGTATGCTGGGAACAGATGTCGAGAAAACGGTTCCTCGTTATAAAGTCCAGAAGCTCCTGAAGGACTGTGTCGACAACTAATCTAAAAATTTTCAGAAAGCCCTCGCCCAAGATGGCGCGTGGTACGTCCTTAATAATGAACACCCAACGGAAGGCAAAGTGCAGGCCCACATCCAACGTGTACCGAAAGTGCATATTGGGGTTCCATTGGCTGCCAGAAGTTTTAACGGTATCGAACGAAACGTATCCTCCTCTCTAGACTGTGCAGCAGTGAATGGAGTGCCGGCGTCCCTATATGAATCGCAACCTAGAATTCCTATGGGATACAAAAATGTGCCCAAGAATTGGGCCGTCAACAACAATTGTCATCACTAATTGCTGGCAGTCGCGTCCTCTGAGATGTATGGAAACGTGCACGGCTCAGTGCATTTACGTGCCTTGGTCTTGAACCTGTGATGACACCGGCAATATTATCATTTCGAACGCCATATAGAATGGTTGAGTTCTTTGAGAGCAGGGCGAGATCGATATTTGAGAGATTGAATGTCTGGACAAAGTTCTTTCACTTGTGCTATCAAGGCGTGGTTTGTAGTAAATTCACCTTCACAAGGTAATGCAAGCAGGCGTGGTGGGAATGATAAGGCAACCCTCTCTTTGCAGGTAGTCTACGATTTCGGAGACATCGAAGTTGGTTTCACTGCAAACGTCAACTGGAGACGTCATACCAACCACTTCAGAAGGCGAGCTGATGACAGCCAGGAATGCCAGTACATCAAACCTCAGATATTCACCAACATACTCCTAGATACATTCGCGTTGACGCCAACATAACAAACACCCGCAGTCACATCAGCCACTTCGGATCCTTGCATATCTAATGGTGTGCATCGACCGTTTAGATGTTCAAGTGTTAAGCCCAGAAGACATTTCTACGACATGCGAATAACTCGCTTTTATTGAGAAGAGATGTTGCGGACGTGTTCCTCCTGGTTCAGACGGTTGGTGACTTTTACCCTATCGTCCGCTTATTTGTTTTGCCATCCGTTAGTGATTTGGTTAGATTAGATAATCAAGTTTTCTCCCCTTCACATTGGTCGACTGTCAGGTTGGTCATACTTTTGGTTACCGTGACACATTCCATTTGGTCACCCAGTGAATGGTTAAAAGTTCTCCGTACGCTCTCAATCCCAGCGAACTGATTCTGCAATACTGGTGGGGTTGTAATAGAATTAATCCGATAGAGTAGCAACAAAGACGCCTTAGTTTCTGCAACATGAAACTCTTGGTTTCTAAATAGCGTGACAGCAACTGGCAGGTTGTTGTATCGGTATATCTTCATTCTTTGCATAAGAGCTTTTTCAGACCAAATGAACCCGTTACCAGCTTGATGGTATCTGAAGCAGGCTGGACGTGCGCAAATAAACAAAGCAAGAGGCAACAGGTCATAGGTGGAATTTACATAAATAAAGACTGAGATTACGTTTAAACTGTTAATTACAGCAAGTCAGGGACAAGGGAAATAGACAGGAATGAAATAGGTAGCCTATCAGATTGGCCGATCCCAGAGACAATTGTTTTTGAGGTAGGTGGATGAAGATATCCTAGTAATGATGTAACATGATAGTCTTCTCATCTAGACATCATTCTTTGCCGGTTCCATCGATCGAAGTTAGACCGCCACTTGCCAGAAAAATCAGCTCCAATTCTAGTCAAAACAAAGACTTCTCAAACTCTTTCGCAGCCAAACGCTCCTGTGTAGTTCTGAATCCCCATGGATATTTTTTGGATCCAATTCACAGAATTTTCGGTGAAAGGTCGTTCAGTACAACGTGATATTCGTAGCCCTGACATGTACTGCTAACTTGACATTTTGGTTCGGTTTGTGTGCCATTTTGATCCTACAGGCTCTGCTTCTTTCAACTGCAACATCGACAGACGAACCAAAGAGGAACAGTTAGACAAAAAGCACTTAAACTCACAGGACTGTACGCCGCACTACTGAGAGCGTGGCAGTGCTTAAGTGGTGAGGTACGATCCCAAGGGCGAACACACTTCGGCAGTCAATCGTACAGGGCAAACCAATAGGTGGAGGTTTGAGAATCCACAGTCTTCCTGATGTTGAGGTCGGGTGTTGGAGGGTGATAGACCTTCTTTTCCGGAGGAAGTGACGGGTCTGGCTAACTGCCAGTCACCCGCTGCCTTGCGTCACAGGCTTTGCGGTCGAAAGCCTCGGTTCGGAGCCGAAGGTATCCACGAAATCGTAGAAATAACCATGGTTTGCAGCTAACCGAACCTATTCTAATTTTTGTCTTGTTTCAGTTCGAAAAATCGTTGAAATCCTTTGGTGGAAATTTCGTGTTTTATTATTCCAAAGGCACAAACAGGAAACGTGCGAACGTTCGGTCGCATACTATTCAATAGAAACTTCCGCGCAACCGTGAAAATAAGTCAAACCGCAAGGTAAATATATAAATGTCATGGAATTCAACGTGATAGAACCGGAAAAATATCCGCCTCTAACACACTAAGTCTTGTTGAGCAGGAGAAGTTGATTCCTCTTCCGACGATACAACGGTTGTAAAACACCTGAGGACTCTCATTTTCCCAAGGCTGCAAACGTAAAATGAGGGAGTAGACAATGCTAAACGCAGTGATAAGTACCAGAAGTGAGCAATGCAGCGGCATTGCCTTAGTTATATTTTGCATGCGTATCCACTAATTACTGCTATATTTCTAAACTTTCCACTTAGGTGGGACGTGTGCTGCCATTATGTATGAGGAATTTTAACTGCACGTTCAATTTGCCTGATCTTACTAGTGTAGCCAAACATTTACTCAGGGGTAAACATTTGAAACGCCCACGTCCACTTGTTCCATCTTACGAGTGAAACCAAACAGCTTCCCAGGTTTAAACACTCACAACTCTCCAGTTCCACTTGCCCAGCCTCACAAGTGATGCCAGTCTGCACCCTCTGTTCAGGCATATAATCGTTCCATCCACTCCTACTACTTTAAGAGTGAGACTTAACAACTCCTTATGTTTAAAAATTTATAACTCCTCCATCCACCTGCACTACCATACGAGTGTGGCCAAACAGCACCATATGCGTGAGCACATTATTGCTCTATCCATTCCTTTTACTGTGAGAGCGAAGGTGTGCAGTACTCAATGCTCAAACACTTCTAAAAGCTCTATCCACTTGCCTTACCTTGCGAGTGAGGTCCAACCTAACCTCTTGGTTCAACGAATGAAGTCAGTGGGAACGAACACGCACAAAATGAGATGGGATATGTGTATTTTGAGTTTGTGGAGAATGACATGCAGTACCTCCGGTTTTCTTTAGCGCAGCTTGTAGCCGATGCTCTACATGTGTTCTCGATTTCGTTCCGGATGAGCGAAGCTGCTCATCGGATAAAATCTCCATCGTCTCATTCACCATACCTGATACCCGCAGGACAACTTTGTGTGCGTATCTAAGAAGACTTAGTTTCTTTAATTATGCCAAGAGGAGAATCGCTCTGGGTTATAGTGAATAGCGCTATTTTCGGCTCGCGTGCAGGAGGCACATTTTCTGCAGGTTGGTTCTGGTCGAAATCCATTATGTATGGCATTTAGCGGGTTCTTCCCACAATTACTGGAGGAGTGCATTCGACGGCTGAAGTAGTGGAGATTGGAAAAATGAGGATTGGAAACGTGTGCGTGTCGCGAGCACGGAATTGTTGCAACAAGTGGAATTTAACCTACTAGGCAAGTCGCACATATATTCGTACGCCAAGAATACATCGTACAGGAACCATGCCACGTTACTCAATGGTGACTCAGAATCGTTCCCGACTTACGGCCGGTCCCAAGAACGGGAATACCGTCAACGTGCTCCATGTATCTCTGAAACCTCGTTAAAGTGTGAAATTTGCGATTCTCAAAAATCGCATTGAAATCTGCAGTACAGCCAATTTCCTAAAAATGAAACAGTGACCCCAGTTATTGCTACGATATATGCATCTTCGTACATATATAATATTTCGACAAACACCAATGAACACACAACCATTGTCAGACGCGAACGACCACAATAACAGCAACCATAACGAATTTCGAAAATGATATGCGATAAGTTCGTTCGCAGGTATAAGCCAATTAAAACAAATGGATGAGTCAATGGGGCAGACTCCGGCAACCCTGTTTTCTGAACGAGATACTGAGGTAAAAACCTGGATACGGGGTGAAACCATTTTGTCGTCCACGCTAACTGCAACTAGCACTCAGCGGTGTACGTAACGTTGTCGTTCCTATAAACGATTACCCCCTTCTGATCCTCCAGTATACGAAGCAGGAAACCTCCGGAGGCGTTTGAAACAGTGCATGGGTCTAAAGACATCTTGGGGAATTCGTATAGCTATCTGTCCACACAAACGGGGTCTGCGTTCCGACCTTCCGTGTCACTAGTGGATGCCAGTAACACAAACGCAGGTCTACCTGCGTTGAAGCCAAAATAATACCGCTCACAGATCTTTCAGATGTAGTATTTTGGCTTCGTGTATATACGCAAGAACCTCTTACGTCTAGAGCATCGGGAGCGCGCATTTACTTATCAATCTTTTTGGTTTCTGCAATCGACGCAAAATCCGTAGTTCCCATCCACTTCCGTAGCCAGCCGGACCGGCGGAGAAACTGGGTTGCTTGTTCGCTGAATTTTTCCCCTCTCCAGCGTTTACCCTAACTGTTTACCCACTTTTGAAATAACCTTGAATGATATCCTCCGGTATATCCATGTGAACACAATTGGCGGAAAAATACGAGGAGAAAAGCGCGACATCAGAGTCAGTACATTGGTGGATTGTGATCGGCTGCATGTCACCACATGCACACTGCCGCCACTCGTTGTCACTGAGATGACGAATCAGGGTGTTTTAATCTCACATTGAGAGGCTAGAAGTCGCAGGCTGGTAGGGACTGATCGATATGTGTGGGCCTGTCGACTAGATGCATCCATTGGACCGTAGGCCTAGTTGTGATCGGAGCAGAAGGACGCATTCAATCGTGGGTGGGTAAATGTGTCGATGCAGACTGCTTCTAATCAATACATACAACGGTTGTTGACATGCCTCGATGCTTTTATTACGGAGGTGAGTTGGAATTCGTGTTCACCGTTTTTGGGCGTGACTTCTCAAGCACTACTCTATTACCACTACACAAAGTTGTGTGAGGGCAAAGATGGGAGTGTGAGTAAGTAGAAATAATTGTTTGTTGTGTCTTCGAAAATGCTCCCCATATGTCTTAGTGAGCCAGTTTGTCGTGCAATGGCTGCGTTCAGTACAGCATTGTGACCCTTAAACTACTTGATCGGACGTTCTCATACTGATGGTGTTGTACGACAGTGGGGTCAACTGTAGTTCACATGTACCTTCCTATTGTTCATTACAGCNTTGGACCGTAGGCCTAGTTGTGATCGGAGCAGAAGGACGCATTCAATCGTGGGTGGGTAAATGTGTCGATGCAGACTGCTTCTAATCAATACATACAACGGTTGTTGACATGCCTCGATGCTTTTATTACGGAGGTGAGTTGGAATTCGTGTTCACCGTTTTTGGGCGTGACTTCTCAAGCACTACTCTATTACCACTACACAAAGTTGTGTGAGGGCAAAGATGGGAGTGTGAGTAAGTAGAAATAATTGTTTGTTGTGTCTTCGAAAATGCTCCCCATATGTCTTAGTGAGCCAGTTTGTCGTGCAATGGCTGCGTTCAGTACAGCATTGTGACCCTTAAACTACTTGATCGGACGTTCTCATACTGATGGTGTTGTACGACAGTGGGGTCAACTGTAGTTCACATGTACCTTCCTATTGTTCATTACAGCAAGTCGAGAATGGGCCGAAGTCGACGAACATACAAGAAGTCAATACAATTGCCATCGAATAGGACTGTCAATCGTTAGAAGCGGCGATGCATGTAAACAGTGGACTCCACTGATTGGTCTGAATATGGTATCCTTAAGACAATACAGAGGAAAAGTAGATTTTTCCACATGTTATTTTCTCTCTTTAGGTGACGTTGTTCTGAATGACGCGGGTACTAGAAGTTGGTCAATCGCAGAGAAATGTGGAGCAGTCTCCAAATGTTGAAAAAGTGGGCCTCAGAATATGAGATTCCCAGAAGAGCGGTTACAGCACTCTTACGAATAGTTAATCTGTTGGCGAGATCTATGCCAACTGATGTTCGTTCTTTGATGAGTACACCCCGTGATTGCCCTCCAAAATCAATATGTGGTGGACAGTATGCTCACTTTGGTTTGCAAACTGCGCTGTTACGCATTCTGTATGACACATCACTGATGAATGCTGAGGTTGCCATCCAGTTTCACATCGATGGTGTTAGATCTTTTAAATTGTCGAAGTTGCAGTTAGGGCCTGCACATTGCAGATTGATTATGCCGTTGACAGCTACCCCCTTCATGATTGGCGTATTTGCTGATCGCAGCAAACCTTTGAATGTGAACGAATATCTGTCTGACTTGGTAACTGAACTTTCTAATGTGATATCAGATGGCGCTAAGATCGGTAACCTTGGGCACAATAGAAAGCTGATTATTAGCAGCATTATCCGTGACTCACCAGCTACAGCCTTCGTGAAACGAAAACCAGATCATACCGGGTATGCCAGTTGTGACCGCTATAAGCAGAAAGGTGTCTACATTGACCAAAAGGTTAATTATCCTTTAACGGACTGCCCCAGTCGTACAGACGAATCTTTCCGGTGTGCCAGGAAACACAGAGAATCTCCGTTCGAAGCTCTGCCGTTGGATGTGATGCACAATTTTCCATACGACTATAGGCACTCCGTTCGTCTTGGCGTAGTGCGCACTAAGAATGATTTACAAGAGATCCGTTCATCTTTTCTGAATGCTCTAAACGGTAACAGCGTGTTTTGCACTTAATACAATTCCTCAGAGATAGCCCACGGTGTCACTATGCAAATGAACTCATTAGGGGCAACCATGGAACGGATGCCTGCCGAAATAACGCGACTGGCGAATAAAAAGACGCTGTGTTTGCCTTTACCCGTAACCTCAGTAACACAGTTGGAAGTTGATAGAAAAATGTTGCAGTGCAGGTTCCAATCCGCTATGGTGAGTGGTGAGATCAATCACCAGTTGAGTTTCTTTCAGGCTGATTATTTCCAGGGCATCAGTGCCCCCAGTGCTGCAGCTCCTCCTCGTAATATGATGGAACGATTAATGACAAGGATAGTCACTGCAAAATTACCTATTCCCGTGCACACAACACGTTTACATTCAAACACACACAGCCAAAGGCGTTTTTAATAGATATGGTCTGCCATATACCTCAATTTCTCCACGTAACCAGGACAAGTGCACGGCAGGACGGAATAAGCAGCCACCCCTGACAGTGTGCTCAATGAATATGTAAGGCGTGGTTACATTGCGCACGGGACAAACGGTCCATTCCACAATCGTTCACATAAGACAGTGAGGACATCTACCTGCTAAACTTGCGGTAACATGGTGGCATTCTTACTTATGCAGGAGAAGAAAGTGATCGTGGACCTAGACGAAGCGGACGCTTTCAACTTAGATGCCCATTAACATTTCGCAATTTGTACGTGTATAAATAGTCAACTTGAATAAATGTTACTTCTTCGTATTGCGCACTTTGTTTTCACTTCGATGGAACCTGCGAAAAGGCCACGGTTAAACGGTTGGTTAGGTTATGTGGCTGCAGGGGTGGAGGGGGATATAGGTCCGATCAGGGTACGCACTGGGGTAATAACCGGCGGAAATACTAGTGAGAATAGCGTTTTTCAGCGTGCATCGTGATGCGTTGCTATTGGTCCGCACAACCTCCATGTGTGATTGGTCGAGAAAACGCAGTGGAAAACGCGTTTGCTGTGAACACAACGCCGTTTCCACTACGATCACACATGATTGGCCGCTTGACGAAAGGAGCGGAAGTGGTAGTGGAAAAGGGGTTTGTGCTCATAGGGACTGGTCATACTCGCCAATGAACGTGTCCAGCGAGTAGCCCCTAAAGTGGTCACTGGCATATTCGAAGAGAGATTCTTCGCTGGATTGCCTCCTTTCTCGATAACAGAAATTTTAGAGTCGGGACCGGATCAGACCTTCCATCCCCCTCCATCATTTCTGCGGGAGTTCCCCAAGGATCAGTTCTAGGTCCCTTGTTATTCCTTATTTACCTCAACGACCTTCCAAACAATATTTCCAGCAACGTCCTCTTATATGGAGACGACCTAAAAATCGGGAATGCCACTGATCTCAGTGCATTACAAATTGATCTTGACGCGATCAAGCTGTAGGGACATTCTTGGTTTGCCACGTATTCCAACTATTTTGCTATTTGTTTTGACCGTTGACACTATTGACGTTGTTTGGTTGCATATCTGGATTTTCTCGTTGGTTCGACCGCTCAAGGACACAATTGCACTTGCACCTTCCGGTCGCTAGCTACTGGTCTGTCGGGCTTCGCTTCTGTTGTGTTTTGCTTACAGCTCGCTTTCCCGGTCCCTTTGCAATAAACGTCGTTGTCCCATAATCAGTTTTTCTGATTTAATTGTTATGGCGAATGGACACGATTCTAGACAGAAACAAACCAGTCCTCTACAAAGCGATGCTCGGACTATTGGCGTCTTCAACTAAATGACAATAAATGTGCTCACATGTCACTCGGTGGAGATTCTGGCAATGCCTTCATGATTCATAGTGCATCGAGCACAGTAGATATCATGGAAACCGATCTGAGGAAATATCTGGGCATCTGGTTGTCGCCTAACTTTTCCTTCACGGATCACCATGAAATGGCGGCAAAAAAAGATTTGCTGCTCTTATGATGATTAGGCGCACTTTTCCCCGCATAGACAAGAAGGCTTTTCAAACGCTTTACGGGATTTATATAAGACCGATCCTCGAGTATGCCAATCAGGTCATGTATACCGGCCTGAGGAAAGACATATGACCTGTTGAGCGTGTCCAGCGCGCGGCTACCAAGGTGGTCGCGGGCTCGAATAATGTTACTTACGAGTCTCGTCTTGAAATTCTTGACCTATACCCACTTGAATTGCGAAGAATGCGCGGTGATTTAGTACTCACAGACTTCTTTAGAGTAGGTCTTGTATATCAGTTCTACACTGTAGCAAATGGTGACGGCCGACGAGGACATAATAGGAAGCTTTCCAAGCGTCGTTTTCGGACTTTTCTTAGGCAGCACTTCTGTTCTTACAGGGTTATTAACTATTGGAATAGCCTTCCTTCTGAGGTCGTCAGCAGCACTTCTAGGGATCGTTTTAAAGCTTCGCTTGATTCTCATTTACCTGAAATTGCATTATACGAGTAATCTTACATTGTTCTTGGCACTCACTGTAATCTTCAAGAGCTGTGCTACACCATGTGTTTCAATGATCGCCTTCCGGATCAACAGACGCCCGCTGACACTGAACAAGGAAAACCGACTGGATTCGGGAACCTTGGGCCGCTGCCTTGAACCCGGGTATCACTCTCTGAATCTCTCCTACGGGTCTCCCGCCTCGAAATTCCTGGTCTCTATCTACTTGAGTTTGAAGACTCCGCGATGACAATTCTTGCACACTTTCTTTTTGGCACAAGACTTGTGCAACAACTCTTCACCCTAGTAAGTGATAACACTCGAAGAGGTCACAAAAAGCCCTATAAGCTCCGACCTCGGACCTTCCTGAGACAACCGTTCTGTTATAGAGTCATCAACTACTGGAACGAACTTCCACAAGCAATTGTCGGCTGTTCTTCTCAGGACCGTCTCAAAGTGTTATTGGATTCCAACCCACTTAATAAACCGTTAGATTAGTAATCTACTCTGTCCTGCTAGGTGTTATTCTACTCTGTTCTTGGTACTCCTGATAACCCGCAAGAGCGGTACTCCACCGCTTTCAATGACTGTCCTTCAGTTCAACAGGAAACCGCCGGACATCGAAACGAACAAACTAACTGGATCCGGGTAGTTTGGATCCCCAGCCTCGAACCCGTGTACAAATATATACAAATTAATGAATGAATGGCTGGTGTAGAGTTCGGACGGTCTATGGCCGGTCAATTACGAACAACGCAATGAGTAGACGAGAAATATATTGCCGGCACGAAGAGCGAGACGAAACGTTAGTACATCAAAACATCATGCTGGCAGGCACCGGAGCAGAAACGTTCGAGCGCGCGGTCGGCCTGCCGGTAACCACACTCGTTCAAACAAACGTTTAAGCGCACACAAAATGTGGGGAGGAGAAAGAGTACAAATGCTAACTGTAACTTCAACGCAGTTAGTCATAAACAAATAGG
>QNGE01000472.1:64587-83146 GCA_008508345.1 Paragonimus westermani
GCCATTCCAATCATGAGGCAACCGTGTTGACCACCGCACCATTGATCTCGCATTAGGCACGATCGAATTATCACATCTAAACGCTCAACCACTCTCGCTTGTGAGCAATGATCATGTTGCACGATCACCTCGGGAGGGGACACAGTAAATGTCCTGTTAACTCCAATCGATAACCCCGCGATTTGGACTTTCAAGACAGATCGAGATCACTGATCTCATTAGACCTGCAAGGCAAAATTTGGAAGTCCTAATAGCGGAGTTATCGATTGGAGTTAACAGGACGGTTACTGTGTCTCCTCTCGAGGTGATCGGGAAACCTGATCAATGATCACAAGCGAGAGTGGTTGAGCGTTTAGGTGTGATGATTCGGTCGTGCCTAGTGTGAGGTCAATGGTGCGGTGGTCAACACGGTTGCCTCATGATTGGAATGGCCGGAGTTCAAATCCCGGCCGTGGCAAACAACGATCATTGTCTGCTCCGGTTATGTACTACTCACCAGTTAGCTTTCACAAACCCGATTCCAGTTAGATGTGAGCGACGTCACGAAGTGGGCTCGCCCGCGAGGCGGTCATGAACATCTAGTCGATTACCTCATCATGCGGCTGCGCGACATTCGTGAAGTGCGAGTGATACACGAGGCTGAATGTAGCACTGATCACAGGCTGGGCAGAACCTAATTACTTATTCATGTCTGCAAGCTTGTTTGTTGTAAATCACCCGGACATCTTAAAGAAAAGAATTGATTTTCAACATACATTTTCTATTCGTCTGACAGATGTTGTCCCATCTACTACCACCGAGGGTATGTGGGAGTACCTCAGGTAACACAACGGCACCATTCGTTGAGACGATTGATATCGAGCGCCAAAAACTGCCGGAGTGGTTCAATGACAACAATGCAGCTACCTCCAAAGTAATATGAAAGAAGAGTGCGGTGTTTGTTGTTGCTACAATGGACGACTGATTTGAAACGCGAGGTGAACTGGCGTACGGCTATGCTGACCGCCGACAACATTAGGAACTCTAGGGTTCGTTGAAAGTGACTTTTGGCCCATCCGTTCAGTCCACTAGAACAATTATTGACAAGTACCCCGGCATTTTGTGTTCTCAACCAAACGTCGTAGAAGTCTGGGACAAGCACTTTATTAGCTCACTAAACCGCCGTGACTGGCTCGCCGAAAAATGTTGAAGTTTCGCCTGAAGGTGGATTGTAAGAGAAAATTCTGAAGGATGGTAGGCCAGCTTTGGAACGTGCCTTGCTCCGGTCCCTCAAGAGTTCAAGGATACCCCATTTGTACCTTTGTTCAAAGGTAAGAATAGCAAGCAATGTATTGGAGCCTGTCAGGACATTATTCTGCCGAGCTGCGCTAGAAAAGTGTTAACAGAAATCCTGCTGAACCGCCTCATCGAGGAAAGTTGGGAAGTCAGTGTTCACGGAGAGCGTTGTAGATTCCGGGCGGTCGATATGATTCTCGCGGCTCGACAGATCCAGAAGTGCCGTGAATGCAGCCAGCCGCGGTACACCCTGTTTGTTGTTTCCGTTGACATTTCATTCCGTGAGCCATGAGGTGAGTTCTTCATTTTAATTAGACTGCTGCTTGTAGACGTTAAGGCATAGGTGCAATCGTGGGGGTCGAACTCATGATTTTGATATTAACACTGACGTGAAGTGGGTTTGTATCCTAGCCCAAAACCTGTTTAGCTTATATTTGACTGCAATGCTAATAGTTGCTCTTCGAAACACTGAGCATGGCGTGAAAGTTGAATACCGCACGAACGCCGTTTTCTGAATATCCCGCATTTCGATACCCTAAGTCGGCTACGTAAACAACAGTGCGTATGCTGTTGTGTCCAAATGATAGCGCTCTATATGCATACACCAACTTTTTCCACCCACCCGCTGCTTTCCGGCACAAGCATTTGAGTCAGAGGCTTCGATTAAAAACCCTTATCATTCAGCTGTCTAGGTCTGCGCGTCCCGGCAACGTATCGGTCCACACACAACCATGAATTCTCATGACAACAGTAATCCCATACTGCACCGGCCGTCTCATAGTATAAACCGAGTCACCCTATTTTCTGCATACGGCAGGGTGGATAGGCGAAGACATGCTATTGCTGCCCCCCTCCCTCACTGTTTTATCAAAATCAGCCCTCAGGCCCCTGTTGACTTCCGTTTCTGGTGAATAATCTGCAGGTCCCACATTAGATATAGTTGATCGTTCTTACACTGTGCTGATAAATCCCATCTCTTACTGTTCAGCCTTAGACATCCCTCGTGTCTTACTTCCACATAAAATACGAGTTAATGTGGGTGCTTTCAATGTTCGTCCTCTAAGACAGATAAGCCAACAGGCCGCTCTCACACGAACGTTAGACCCGTTGAACGTTGATGTCTGTCGTGTTCCAGCGATTGAAATCCGGGACAGCAGACACCGTCTGGATCTAGCAGCACCCGCATTGTCTGTTCGATACTGCTTGTACACTTCGAATTACTCCACGGCTGCCGCTACCGGCCAGGCTAAAGTAGGTATAGTCATGAGATGTCAGCGGGGATAGCAAAGGCACAAGTTGCCTTTGCCAAACCGTGTCAGCTGTGGCGTCGAAAAGACGTTCGGTTGTCGCTGAAAGGAAGGGTATATAAGGCCTGTGTGCGTTCCATTTTGCTGCATGGTTCGGAAACGAGGCCTGTTCACAAGGAAGTTATCAACGGGAATCTTTTCAGCGTTCGCCTGTGCTCCAGCTGACTGTAGTGACACTGGTTTCATGGACGCCTTTTGTTCGGATCTGATCGCTCTCCTTCGGTCGACGCACGGTCCTGATATAGTTATTCTGGCCTGAGATGTGAACGCCAAGGTCGGCCGCTCTACTGAAGCTGAGTGTGGTTTAGGTGACAGGTTTTAGACAGCATTACCTCGGTCGGATAATAGAGGGCAACTTGTTATAACCTAATCCTACTGAACACGAACGCGAATAACTGCTACGAACAACGGTGAACGAATAACGCGGATAAAGCCCCCTTCCGATTGGTCATCCCCAAACCGCGATCGACAAGAACCAATGAGAACACGGACAAAGAAGACTCCGGATAGCAATGTATTTAGCCACCAGACGCCTTGCGAATTCACATGAGAAACTGGTCTGTATTTATAGAAGATCTCTGAACTTGCTGTGGCGTGAGCACGCGAATAAATATTTGAATCCCACGCCGAAGCCTATCTCAGTGACGGCTTCCGTTATCCGATTTTTGACAGCAGAATTGACAGCAGAATCGAATTCTACGGGTCAGGTTTACCCTGGATCTAACGCAACTGTTACAGCTGCACGCCGAGCAGGAGCTATTCATAGCCAGTTTTAGGCATCCTGTACGTCATTCTTATACTTCGTGCCCACCTTCTCTGAAATACCCTGGTCTCAGGTAGACCACAGCTGTTAGGTATTGGTGGCAGGAATGTCCGCATTGGAACGTACATTTGGATTCGGATAATGCATTGTTACGATTTCGTTTCGTTCTTACTATTGCTGGACAACCAACCCACCGACAGCACCGACTAGCGGCAGTTGAGAAACTGGCTATACCGTCAATAAAGCATAAATACCAAATCAGTGCAGGAAACTGTCCTGGCGGCTATCACTTCGAAGATCCTGATGACTCGTGGACCCAAATCTCATAGGCAATTTATGAAGAAGGTACTGTAGCATGCATCAAGAGAGTACGTGGGTTGAACAAACATTGGATCTCGGAGGAATCGTTGGGGTTATTGGAAGCCAAACAGAACGTTACTCCTGGTAGTTCATAAAGCGGGTTTGAGAGGGATATCCATAAGAGACTGGAACGCAGCCCGAAGGCTGACCGTGAGGCCTGGCCAATGGAGAAAGCTATGGGAACAGGAATAGGAACCGCTTTTGTTTCAGAGAACACCGGCAAACTCTTGAAGCTTATCCAAGCCATTGGTACAAGGCGACTGTCTGTCAGTGAAGCCATCAGCTAGGCAGATGTCACTCACCTGTGATAAGTTCAGAAGATTAGAGCGCTGTATGGAACACTAAAGGCCATCTTAGCTGGCCTCCTGCTTCTACGGTGTTGCCATCACAGACTTGTAATGTAGCACCCTGGTCGGTAGATTTAGAACTACTTAGTAAAACTGAGGTTCGCAGTTGCATTTTGGCTCAAACGTAATAGGGCTGCTGGCCGAAATGAACTCGTGCCGACACTTTAAGTGGAGGATTTGATTCACTTGTTTCAACGTGTGTGGACTACGGGAACCATCTCTCCGTGCTTAGGTCACTCGACAACAGTTTCCATATTCACCAAAGGAGTCCGGGGTTCGTGCGGAAACCATAGGAGAACTAGTTTGACTCCGATCATTACTAGGGTTCTGACGTCCATTATACTTCGTTGACACACTACAGCTCGGGAGGCAAACATTAGGAGAAAACACGAAGAGTTTCGTCCCAGACGGAGACGTATTGATCAGATTTTTACTTCTCGTCAGATTCTGGGGCCGCATCATTTATACCGCCGGCCAACAATTGCCTTATTTCTGGACTATAAAGGTGCGTTCGATTCAGTGGATCGATCTACACTTTCAGAGTCCCTTAAACACAGGAGTGTGCCGACCAAGTGTGTAAATATACTGTCGGCGCTGTGTTCCAACACTACAGCTCGGGTTAAGGTTTACGGCCAACTGTGTGACAGTTTTAGCACCATGTGCGGCGTGCGTCAAGGCTGTTCACCTTCACTGTTTTCGAGTAGTTTTGTGGTAGATGAAATAATGGAGGACTGTCTCCGGCGACCCACAAGATGACGGCTTGGACCTTTTATCTGGTGGAAGACCAATTGATCTCGATTATGCTAACGACAAGGTGTTGCTGTTTGACAACTTTCGTGCGGCACAAACAATGCTGGGTGCTGTTTCACACTCTGTTAAATACTTCGGAATGCACTTTTTAGTTTCAAAGTGCAGATTGCTTCTTCAAGATTGCTGTGATCACGTGGATTTGGTGTTGATTAGTGAAGTTATGGAAGTTGTTGACCGGTTCGTATATTTGGAGGCCTGCATCGACGGTCGTGGCAGAGGTGTGGGGAATGAAATAGAACTGCGTACTCCTAAAGTTAGGCAGCATTCACCAGTCTGGGGATACTTCAGGCGACAGAGAGGTATCTCTCTGATGCTTAGAGGTCACGTACATAAGGCGACAGTGTGGGCTGTATTACTCTATGGCAGCGGAACTTGGTCGCTCAGGGTAGAAAACGTGAATCGTCTTTGAGTATTTGACCACCGGTGTCTGTGTTCGATTGCTCGTATCGGGTGGTACCAGCGGGTAAGGAACGAAGAGGTCAGGAAGCGGATATTTGGCAGTGATTGTCAAGTGAGTTTTTTGTTCAGTCGTTTCATTTGCACAGACTTAGATGGTTAAGTCGTGTGCTGAGAATGCCAGTTGGTCGTCTGCCACACCGAGCGCTATTTGTCGTCGCCACGGCCGAATGGCGTACGGTGCGAGGTTGACAGATGATGACCTGGCGTAGGGAAATGAAGTTGTCCACCAAGGGGTTGACCACTGTAGGTCGGGTTCATCTTCCGGGCTGGGGACTTCGCGACTCATAGAGTCGCANATGACCTGGCGTAGGGAAATGAAGTTGTCCACCAAGGGGTTGACCACTGTAGGTCGGGTTCATCTTCCGGGCTGGGGACTTCGCGACTCATAGAGTCGCAGCTGTGTACGTGGTTGGCGGCTCGACTAGCCGCCATTTTACCTAAAGCCTCCAGTTGTTTTAATAGGCAAGGGATCCCTAAAAGACACGAAATGGCGTCCACTTTTCAAAAGACAGTCCGGATAATTACTTCGCTCAAGACCCTGCGAATATCCCTTGAAGTCCCTTCCTTGAATGGAATAACAGCTGTTCCTTTCCATTCTCTTGGTGTCTTTGATGATGGGTTGAGTACCCGTCTTAGCTGTTTTTTAAGAAATTGTTTAGAATAACCCCTGCCCGGTAGGGTAGCCATCGGTTTTATCTGTGCTATCTTTTTGTCAGCCGCATCAGCGCATAGGTGCAACGTCCTGCGGAACATTGAGCTTGCAGTGTTGCCGTAAACCTGTTTGGGATGAGCGGATTTATAACTAAAAGTATTGGGTAGGTTTGTGGTTTTGTGATGTAAAGGATGATCTTGGGACTCTTCAACCCTATGGACCCAGCCAGTCCAGAAATGGCGGCCGGCCTGTACTAGATTGTAATTCCATTATCCCTTTGACTTTGGGATCTATCCGATTAAGATACTGTAAAAATGTTGCTATTCGACCTCGTTTCACAACTGTAAAAATGTTGTTTGAATGACGTCACCAAACTTTTGATGGGCTTCCAAACTGGCTCAATGTCTTCTCCTCAAATTGTTCCACGCAAACGTTTGCTAAAACAGTGGATACTGGAGTTCCTCTGGACAGTCCTTGTTTCTGAATATGTAATTTTGAATTGTAAACAAAGTTGTTTATGTCTAAGCGTACGGATATCCAAGCTACTGCCTGGTTGGTAGTCAAGTTTATTCACTTCCAAGGTGGCACCGGACAATAATTCTCTTGTTTCTAATGCTGTTGCCTGAGGCACATTGGTAAAATTGACGTGACATCAAAACTGACGGGCACTTTACCGTACTCGACAGAAATTAGTCTAATTCTCTGTACAAAATCATAAAAGTTGTTGATGGGATGACCCGACTTGTGTTAATATTTGCAAAATTCCTGCCAGGTACTTTGCAAGCTAATTTGGTGAAAAGGCATTTCCAGTGATGACCGGATGAGACGATCGTCAAAACACATCAAGACTGTGATTCTCCTATCTGCCTGTCTCAAAAAACAATTGGCCGTTTGATCGACTTGTCTGATAGACTACCGGTGTTATTTCTGTCTATCTACTCACGTCCCGGACCTGCTGTAATTAGCAGTTCGAACATATTGTTGATCTCCACGTATGTAATTTTGATCCACGACCTGTTGCCTTCCGTCTCATTCGGCTGCTTACGTCTAGCCTGCCTTAAATACCACCAAATTTGTAGCTGGCTCATTTGGTCTGGAGAAGCTTCTATGCCAGGAGTGACGGGTTGCCAATGAAGCAACTTGCCGATTGCTTACAAGTTATTCTGAAATTACGAATTCTCAGTCATTCACGAACACATTCCAACAAAATTCCCGGTCCCTTCCAAGTAACCTTTAGCCAGATGAAGTTCTGAATTCTAATACAAATGATGAAAATACTGCTCTAAACCGCTATCGAGTCTTCGACTAGACCACCTGAGGCTTTGTGGGAACAGTTGCTCGTGCGGCCGTGGTGTCCAGGAGTCCCCAGTGGGGTTTCGGTCTGGCGTACGCTCTTTTCGTTAATTCGCCTCGGGCTCTTTGGCCATTCTGGTTTTCATTCCCGGCGTCATGGCTTCGCAACAGCCAATGAATCGCCTGGGTTACCCAGAACAACAAATGAAATTATAATGCACTGAAACATTCATCCAGTGAATCCAATCTACGCTATGGCGCATTCATCCTTCCTTTTCATTTAAATAATTCCTCATACATGTTTGGGACCGTCATCACTCTCAAAACAGATGTGGGCTTCTCAATTGGAAGCCGGTTCATTCGAGATTTCTTATCAAGAAGCCTGCTTCATCAAACTAACTAATGTGGCTTCGTGTGCGATAACAGTACAGCCCAGTCCAAGTTCCCTTCCTGTGAACTTCCGTTTAAAGGAGCGGTCCTCGGATTTCTAGATGTTATGACTCTAATGGCAGCTTCAGAATGTCTCGCTTCATCCACATAGTAATTATAATCTCATGATCCTATAGTGTTCTTGGCGAGGTGTTAACAAGGATAGCGAAACCACACAGTGCATCCACCGTTATTCTCCACTTGCAGCGTCACGAAGGCGTGCGGTTGTCTTTAGAGGACCGGGTCGACAATGTACGTGCACGTTCAGTTCTACTCTGTAGATCAGAGGCCCGACCCATTCAGAAGATACGTTTAGATTCTCGTTATTCGACCACCGTTGTCTCCGCCGGTTAGTTTAGTTTTGTGAGCAAGACAACGGTCCGTCGATACGTATTTAGGAAATGTGCTAGGTTGCGACTGATAGCCAAAGTGCATATCTCGGTTTGTCATCTCATCCAGATGGCGACAGAACGACTGTCGCACCGGACAGTGTTCAGTGTGGCTGCTGACATTAGGAAAGAACCGCAAGGCGGCCAGGCGACGACGCAAAGGCTTTGACTGCCCTACTGAAAAAGGTTACTAGGCTCTGTCTGGCTGGTTGGAGAGTTCGCGATCTTCCACGCGGCTAGTTAGGAGCCACTGTTTGACGCAGCAGTGCGTCGTATTCAGCAGCGAGCCCGAATTCACGATGTTGTTGCCTTGTCACTCGAGAAGCTATTTTCTGTCATCCTGCACCTGTTTTTTTCTACGGTCGCTTTGTGGGCCGACAGCAATGCAATCCATATTACTCGCGGATACGGCTTCAACTTGGATACATTAGTAGCCGATCTCCTTGTCTCAGCGACTATCTTCCCTGTGGACACTTCCGCACAACAGTCATCTTTTGGGTTCCTGAGTTATTTCCTACTGAGACTCGTCCTCACTCCCCCGCACATGGAACATTTGGCCTGACATACAGTGGACCCTGCTTATTAATTTACCTTGCCTTGAGACACTAGTACGAGGCTTTCTTATTTGGTGTGTGCATGCCTCACCTAGTTGTCGGACAAGACCGCGTGCCAGTTTTATTACACCTGCATGTCCACTGTCTTCGGCGCAGTTATCGTATTGTCATACTGATCGGTCTCAAGAATACTGTCCCGTGCCCACCTACACAATTTGAGTTCCCAGTGTTGTCATTCTAACCATCGAGGCAATTTATCAGTTGTTTTATAAAGAGCAGTACTATACTGGGTAATCGTTGAACCGAATAGAAAATCATTGTGGTTAGGAAAGGAACGTTAATAAGTGGGGAATTACGTTTCGCAGGTGATACGAGAAAATATCAACCACTGTAGAACGATAAATCTGGTGATTGCAATTAGGGTTTTGTACGCACAGTCTAATGAAACGGTATGAGAATAATTTCTCCCTCCAAAAACGTTCCGGTCTGTGCTATATTTTTGTCACAGAAAGCAGTATGGCTGGTCAGGAAGTTCGGGCTAAACGAGTGGGTACAACCTTCTTGTAACTGAAGTTACTTTATGCCTATTCTTTGGGAATCAAACATTCTTGTGATCACGAGCCGTGTCTATCGGATTGTATTGTGTTTCAAATCAAGCATCTTCATATGCTAGAGTCGCACCGTGCGACAGTTTGTCTACATCCCGCATACCATCAGTAATGGTCTTGCAATGCTTACGAGTACTGGAGATTTTCATTGCCAAATTACATATCCCATGTCCCCCCCCCTCGTTATCCGAAATTCGCACTCTACGAGGACGTCCATTATGATGACGGATAACGGCACACAGGGTACGGCATCGGCAGCGGTTAGGATATGGGGAACGAAATGGAGGCATGTATCTCAAAAGTTAGGTTGGTCTAGAAATCTTCGATGACAAAAGCGTCCCCTTAGAACGTAAGGGGCACTTGTGTAGAACGATAATGAATGCGGCACCATTGTGCAGCTACATAACATGACCGTTCAAGACGAAGTATGCAGCTCGCCTCCACGAACCCAGCCGTGGATGCCTGAGTTTAGCCTCACCAAGTGGCATTTACTAGACAATAATGATTGGTGGCTAGGATCAAGGCGATTCACTTGTTCTGAGCTACGTATGAAGGATGCACTTTTCCGATGCACCAGCTAACCGATGTGAGATACAATGATGGAAAAGTCGGTTGCCAGTAGGTTAACCAATGTAGACCACGTTCGCCCTCTAAGGTCAGGATCCGTGACTCGCACAGCGTGTGGCTGGGGACGTTAAGAAGCGTGGTGGAATTTTTACCGTCGCATAACAGGTATCGTGCAAACATGATTGGTCCTGTCCGACAGTTGAGATCTCATGGAAGCAGCTTTGAAGTTGCCCCACGTTCACTTTGTCTGAAAAGTGTAAGCACGTGGATATCGACTGTTTGAGTTCAAACGTTAAAATAGAACCGCAAAACTTTGTCTCGACTTCAATTTCACCCGTACTATTGTTTTAAGGTTTTGCCCATAGTCATAGCAAGTAGGCACATACGTGCCATACTTCTGGAACGCGCGGTACACCTCGTTCTCAGCTAAATAGCCTGAATGGCCACATGCCCGCTAAGACCGTTGCGACATTCATACGTAAACGCTGAATACACGATGTGGTGAATCAAAATGCATTCTGCGGTGGTTGAGCTGTGGACACTGCATTCCGGGAGAGTAAACGATCGATGGTCACGAGTGGTTTAAGTTGAACTGCTCTGTTAGGTATTGACTGCAGCATATACAAGACTGAGAAACTCGAACACCCACATGACTGATCGGAAACAATGCAACGACGTACAGTAGTCTATGGCGTACCTGCATCCAAATTTTTGACAACGCTCCTGGTTTGTTATCCAAATCATTCAGTATTTTCTTCGTCACTCTAGCAACAGATGACAGCATGGATCCCAGTTCTATCCGATCTAGATCAAGCGCGATTATGACGACCTTATTTTTAAAAGTGCTTACGGCGTATAGACTTCGCGATACATTAGTGAAGCGACGTGGATAGCTCGATCACTTTGTTGAGTGAGGTGATTGTGAAGCGTAAAATCTAACACCTCTGTAGCGAACGTCGAAGTATATTACCTCTGCGAGGTTGTTCACTTGGTCGTCCATGGAGATAAGACGTTTATCTTTAATGCTGTCGGACGGCGTCGAAGTAAAATCTCAAAGATGTTAGACTTCAGTAAATTATCCTCTAATCACTCTCCACAGGACTCTCAACACTACAACAATAACGACCGAACGTTATGTGTTTTCAGATTCTGTTTGTCCGTCACTATCTTAACACAATAAGGTATGTAAATTCCATAGTGTTATGCATATTGTTATGCTGTCGACCTTGATTCCGATTTCAAACGACTGAAGGCTGAGCTCAGTAAAAGGTCAACTGGTAGAATACTTTGTACGAAAGACTGAAGACATTGTTCCGGCGTTTTCGCCAAACGATGTGCATCGTTCAGAACACGTTAACCAGGGCTGATGGCAGTTTTTGTCGGAGTAAAAATCAACGTTTTTTTACTACATTTGTAGAGACTTACTGTCGTACCAACAAGTTATCAATGAAAACCATCCATCCAAACAGTCGGAAGGCAGGCCAGGTTCGCAAACGCTTGCACCATGATCAGCGTGTGCTCAGGTAAGTCGTTTATCATCTTTAAAGCACATGCTTACAGGAGACAGAAGCAAAACACAGTGAGGAACAAACAGCTGGGTACGGTGTGACTTCGATGACTTATTTTGATCAAAACACAAACAGAGAATAAGCTGCAGTGGTTTCGGGACAACTTTCCTAAGGATCGTGCTTACCTATCTCATAATGAGCAGTTGGCCCTGGCGGAACAGTGAGTCGAGTACAGATACTTACATAGTTAAGATACTTGCAACAATTTCATACATTACCATTCGAAAAGCCAGTACCTGTCGCGTCGAACATTACTAATGCGTTCTTGAAACAGGAAATTGAAGAATACTCATCCTGTGGTATGCGGGTTCCTGATTTGACGTCAAAAGCTAATGTGGAAAAGTTGCTGTACGCTTATCATTCATTATCCAGATCCAGCATTCCTTTCAGATCTTGGGACGGCAATCCCGCGTGCATGCCTACCATAAAACTGAATGTCTTGAAGAAAAAGAAGAAAAACAGTTAATAATAGATTACATTTTTTGGAGTGTATTGTACAAACCGAAATCTATTTTTCACATATTCTGCGCCTCTTGTCATGTAGATGCGCTGAAAAGAATGTTTATAATACGATTTACAGCGGTAACCGTGACTAACCTGCACATTGGCTAACTCTTTCGGGATCCAGCATCCAGCAGCACGACCGGCATGCCATACTAGGACACTGAACACCCTAAAATGGAAACGACAGGAAGATTTTTAATATAAAAAAATTGAAGGAAACAAGTTATTGTCGTGAACATGCACGCAGAAGCGGGTTCAACGTGGATGTTCACTTATGGAAATCCTCCTGATTATGTGAAACAAACTGCAATGTGGGTTTCAGCCGAGACTTCCGTCGATGCTCTCGTCAGGCCATTTGAAGATCTGAGCAGACGGCAAGTACCAATTCGATGTACAGTCCTACTGAGCTAGTTCAAGAAGTGCCCAGCGGTTTAAACGGCAGCTAACTGAATTCATTATGGTTCTTTCATTAAACTAGCTGGATTCATTAGCAGCGCGGTGCCCATTCATGTCAAATCCCTTCATTTGTGTTTATTCTGGACTCACAAATTAAACAACAGGACGAAAAGGTTGCTCCCATAATAGTTTAGCAAGTAGGTAAGTTAAGTTAGCTTAATTCTGCTGTCATTGGAGGCTGCCGGGTTGCGCTAAAGCCCGACTGCACAAGCGGATGTTTCAATCAGTATGGTCACTGCTGAGTTACCTCGAGCTCGGATACATACCGGATTCTTCTTTGGCATGAGGAAGTATTATTCAGTCCACATGACAATGTTATTCGGGTGTTCTTTCAATCTCCAACTTTATGAAGTCACGCTGAAGCGGACTATCCAGAGTAGATAGTCAATAACCTGTCACCACGGACGCTATGATTATCAACATACACGTCTCATTAATGAATAGTCAAGAAGGTACCGTTTTCACTAACGTGTTTAATATGTCAGTTTGGCTTGTTAGCCATAACATGTAAAGAGACTGGCCTTAGGTCTATTTTGATGGCACACTCAAGAAAAATGACTTATTAACAAACTAAAATGAACTCAGCCAATCGAAACTTACTCTGAGATTGGATTGACATCGGTTGCAGAGAGAATTCTTCGATTTAGCAGCCACCCTTTTGGCCGCTTTTGCGTTCTGTTTCGCATCGCGCCGACTCCGTCTCTCTTCCTGTAATATCAGTTTGCGCGATAATAAATCTTTCGGTGTACATGACAATTCACTTGTGTTCCCTGGAACTGCTCCAGACTGTCGATCAGCTGCTGTGCTGTGTTCTGACTTTGGGCGTTCATATGGCTGACAAATCCAGTGTGGATACTGGAGGCTTATGTCGCGGTTGATAGAGCAGTGCTGTAAATGAAACGCACGTTATTGGCCCATGCATGACATTGAGCGTTTGTTTGGCTAGCAGGCGTTAGCGTCTTACAACGGACATCCTGATAGGTTACGTTAGAGGGAAAGATTGGTAACTGATCTAATTTTGCTTATCTCTGTATTTGCGGTTACCCTAAGCCCCATACAATTGACGACGCGTATTTTGGCATTTTCAGAATGCTGACCTTTTCTTACTTATTGGCAGGCCTGTAAGTTCGTTTCCGGATGCTGAGGCGAACTTACACGGCACACTCGATCGCCTGCAAAAAATTCCCTCTGTAATCGTGTTCGTATTTTTAGCCATTTAAAACCAGGATAGTTTTTCTTAACTGGGTATGGGCAAGTTGTCTTAGGTCCATAAAAAACGTCACTTTTAGGGTCCACCATAAACACACCACACAAGCCAGCGTCTAATTTCCAAATGTACGCTCACCGAACAGGTTTTCTGCATTTGATGTATCACATCCGACAGTTCATCGATATCTTGTGCGAGTCCGATCAGTTGGCGAAAAGAAGGATGCTCATTGAGTCTAAAAAAAGAGCGACCATCAAACGTGAGCTTTTCCGTATCGTTAAACAATGTCGACTAGTTCACAGCAAATGCTAGGCTTTTTAGCTACATCTAGTCGGTCTGAAGTCTAAACACAGCGTCGCACATGGACGTGATGTATTGTGTGTAAACGCAGTAGCCAGGGATAGTCAGCTTGTGATTCAGTTGTGTGTCATTATTTCACCTTAGTTATTGCGCTTCTTTTTCTCATGGATTGAAATCGATCAGCCGTTTTGCGGTTGGCCTACAAGCTGGCAAGCATACACCCAAAATGACATCAAGAGATGGTTTTGCAAACAGCTGTTTTCCGTGGTCTAATGGATAGTTGTTTGGACTGCAATCTGACTCCTGTTCACAGAGCGTGGGTTCGATTCCCCCGGCGTGCACGGTACCTATGAGGTCCAACAAGGTGGGAGCAGCCACCCACCACTTCGACGATGATCACCGATATCAACTGTCTGCAACCAGCATAGTCAGCAAAAAAACCATTAGACCCGCTAGTCTCAACATGCCGACTAACATCATTAGTTCCATTTCGCTAGGTGGATGAATTGTCAGCTTTCTCGTTGTCATGATCACATGGGACCGCGTGAAAGTTAGACTATTGCTTTTGAAGTAAGCACAAGCGGAACCCCTAACCAGTCAACGTCACTACCGTGGTTCTACTTCTAGGGTTGGTATTGGACAACGAAACAAGTGAAGCACGACATGAGAAGTCAAAATAATTCAATCAAACACAGCCTCGGTAAAACTGTTTTGGTTTAGTGTTCAAATCTGACATCAGTTTTCGCTTTTGCGGCAGTATACGAGGCAGTTCTTACGCGTGATGGGATAATTTGAAGACGTGACCGCGGACAATTGATATATTGGTGGGATAGGTCTTGGCGCATTCCAAGTACTCCAGGCACATTGAATAGACCGACGGTTGTGATCCAACGAATATTGCTGGATTGTGTAGATGCCCTTCTGAAAACGCACAAGTTATTAGGTGAATGGGTCATCGTTAACGTTTGTAACACTGTCCAAAGTCATCTGTCTCTAAGTACTTGAAAGCTAGCCTTGCTTATCAGATACACCCCGCATAGTAGAAATATTGCCTTTACCGGTAAAAGAAGTTCACAAGTGGTTGCTTAAATGATTACGTTAGGTGCATTATCAAATCCTTATTCGTGTGGATCGTTTTTTCACAGGGGCTTCACGTCTCAAGGTGGGAGTCTTCACTGGAGAGGATAATCTGCACATGAAATGATTTCATACGTATTCATATGCATCAAAAATTAGCGGTCACGTGTACAAGGGACGAGATTTGTTGTCACTTGTTAAAACTCACTTGTGTTGCCAATCGCTTAGTCGACGATGCCATTTCGCTTGAGAAATCAAAAGAACGATTGTCACGTTCCCTATCGATTTCATCAAAATTTGAGTGTGTGAGGTCTTTTGAACTCTGTGGGGTGCACAGACAGCTGAGGACTGTATCTTACGAGATATCTAGTGTACATCACCTCCATTAAATTTAGTGTTGTGTGCAAAACATCCCTCACTACAATCCTGAAGGTTACGGGTTTGAAATCGGAGTGCATATCATACTTCTGTCTTGGTATGAACAACCTTGCAATGCTTGATCTGTGCAATATTCCGGGGGTACGTGAAGCTTGAACTTCAAAAATAGTTCCGGATAACGTTGCGCATTAAGTGAGAAGCATAGTAATATGTACACCATGATAACAAGACTTCTTTCAACAAAACCTAGCATCTACCCCAAAAGATGGGTGCGATTTTCCGTGGCCTCTAGTCCGACGCAGCTACAGGTCAATTCTGCAGAGTGGCCGCGTAAGAAGCAAAGGTAATACAGCGATTGCGTGTCTTCAATGAACATGACCACAAGTAATTGCATGTTAAACTTTTCAAAATTTACCTGCACTCATGACCGCATTCGCATTCGTTTCGGAAAAACATCGAATTACATCCGCCAAGTATTGAATATTTCCATTTGCAATTACTGGAATACGAAGTTCAGCTCTAAGGAGAATAGATAGCATTTAGAAATACGTGACTCAGATAATGAAAAGGACTCGTTTTTCAATATTGAGGACGAAATTCACCCGTCATTTCCATATAAAAGGTCCAAGCCAGCTAGGTTTGTTATCGCTGGGCTCCAAATTCTGCTGTCCGAGTTCTAAATTTAACCAGTTGGACTGTGATGTCCGGTTTGAAAGCCTAAGTCACGCGGAACGTTGCGAACCTACTCTGGTGGATACGTACTATAAACAGTGAACAAGAGGGTAGTGAAATACAGTCTATTAAAGTGGGAATATTTACGACTTGAGGGAGCGGCAAACCAACACGTACGTTCTATTGATAAAACCGACTTAAGGACTCAGAATCGTACTACCGATTGTTAGCGGGATGTCGTCTATGCTGTCTGATAGATCAAAGTTTATTAGGACGGAAAAACGAAGATGAAACAGCCGTAAAGAAAAAGTCCAAATTACTCCATAAGATGAAACAGGCATATTTGGTTGGCGCAATCTCCTCCGAGCGCACCAAATAAACGGGGACGGTCATTACACATCTCTGTGGTCTCCCTAAAGTCCATCATCATCATCATCATAGACAGCAATACATCAGTGGTTCACACTAATGCTTAACTGCCACACAACCATGAAGAAACAGCAAACCCTATATAGAAAGAGAGAACGAAAAAGAAGGGGACGGGAAGGGACCTAACTACTGAAAATGACTACGTCCCTATTCAAACGTTCAGCATCAAGGTGCCTACACCTTGCAAACAACACAACCGAGCTGCAAGTGAGAGTAAGGCGTCATCAGCGATACAGCTTCCTTACGGCTTTCACTGCACCGCGTCATTAAATGCACTCACTTCACAGACAGCTCGGCCAAACAACGACAACATTCACGCCACTGAGCTCGATTAGCCGCCATCTCACCTAGTGTCTCCAACCACCGACTCTGTGAGTCGCGAGGACCCCAGCCCGGGAGACGAACACGACCCACGGCGGCCAACCCCTTGGTGAACAACTTCATTTCCCTACGCCAGGTCATTGTCTGTCCACCTCGCACCTTACACCAGTCGGTCGCAGTGTCAGCGAATAGTGCTCGGTGTGGAAGACGACTAACTGGCATTCTTAATACATGACCTAACCATCTAAGCCTGTGTAAACGTAGAGATTGGACAAGAGAACTCGTCTGACAATCACTACCAAACACCCGCTTCCTAACCTCCTCGTTACTTACGCGCTGATGCCACCCGATACGAGCGATTGAACGCAGACATCGGTGGTCAAATACTTGAAGACGGTTCACGTCTTCTACCCTGAGCGGCCAGGTTTCGCTGCCGTAAAGTAATACGGCCCTCACCGTTGTCTTATATACACGACCTTTAAGCTTCAGAGAAATACACCTCTGTCGCCAGAGATGCCTCAAGTTAGCGAATACCGCCAGTTTAAAAGACAGCTGACTGTCGATGTGGCTGACCCGGTGAATATCAGGAATCAAAAAGCGGATTCAGATGTAACCTCATTACTTACGAACGTGCTGTTGGGGGAAATGACAGGTTATCTCTGTGCCCACATCCGCGACAGTCAACTGGACGCCGGTATTCCTGTCAACATTAAATTAACCATTATCCTGCACACAAACGTTCACTCTGATGAAAGGTTGTGTGTGCAAATTGATGGCGTAGCAATTGCCTTTCTGCTTGGCCCATTGCTCGCGGATATATCCATGACCAAACTAGAAGCTAATTAACTACGCCACGCTGTTCATCACCATCATAGCAGCCATGAGCCTGACCAAAGGTATTGTGGCTCGGGCCGCCGCTCACCTCAACAGTGACGTGGAATATCCTAGAAGGAAACGTTACTGAGAAGGTCGACAAATACTAAGCGGAAATGGTGTCGATACAGGTACGCCATTGACTACGACACGTCGCCATCTCGGATAATGTATCTAACCAGCAGTTTGAGTGATCACGAGGACCCCATCCGGGTAGGCGATGCCTGCCCACTTTGCTCAGTGGAGCAGTCAAGGTCTTCATATTCCGTGACCATGTTGTTGTTTGACCACCACGCGGTTTTACCCAGCTGTTGGTGCCCCCAGTATATAATGCCCGGTGCGGTGAACGCTCAGCCGGCATACGGAGCAAGTGACCCAACCATCGCAAGCTGTGCAACCTAATTAGTTGACCAATTGGTCGCGCATCCCGAGCGTTCCGGAATACGCGCCGGCGAGCTGCCACATTGCTCACGCGATCAGTCCACTTGATGTGAGCCAATCGACGGAGAAAACGATGGTCAAACACAGCAAGCCTGTTGATATCTTCCTTGTGAACAGGCCTCGTTTCCGAACCATGCAGCAAAATGGAACGCGCACAGGCCTTATATACCCTTCCTTTCAGCGACAACCGAACGTCTTTTCGACGCCACAGATGACACGGTTTGGCAAAGGCAACTTGTGCCTTTGCTATCCTCGCTGATATCTCACCGGCAATAATACAGGCTGACGAGATAGTGCTATCCAAGTATGTGAGACTGTCCACAGTCTCAAGCATATTGTAGCGAGAAGGCGTCCAATAAAGCACAATCTTTATTGTCCAAATCGCCAGTCCCATGCAACGCGCGCTCTCTCGTTTATGAGTCATAATTCCAACCCGCAACAGCCCCCGGTTTCCGTTCACACGTCGTGTGCACTTCTAACCGGTTTACGTGTGTGATCGGCGCCTTCTATCGGGGGGTTT